>CM051546.1:1639143-1752381 GCA_028022735.1 Gypaetus barbatus
TGTTTGGGGATCTGCCCCCCCCCCCCCCCCCCCAACGCTGCCCCACTGCAGGAGCCCACCCAGGGGTGCTGGGGACCCCCCCGCAGGCCACTCCCAGGGTGCTGGGCCACCCCCTTGCCTACCGGGGTGCTGGGGACCCCTGACCTGTCCTACTGCAGGGTGCCCCCACGGGGGTGCTGGGGGCCCCTCTGCCCTGCCCCACTGCGGGGGGGCCCCCCTCAGGAGTGCTGGGGACCCCCCTGCCCCCCCCCCCCCGGGGGTGCTGGAGACCCCCCCCGGCCCATCTCAGGGTGCCAGGGGATCCCCCAGACCCTCTGCTGGGTGCTGGGAACCCCTCCACCCCACCGCAGGGACCCCGCCCAGGGGTGACACAAGTCCCCTGAGCTGTGACACCCCCCCCCCCCCCCCCCCGAGTGTCCCTGTTGTCCCCTGAGTGTCCCCGTTGTCCCCACAGCTGCCACCATGGTGGAGCTGGGCCGGGACGCCCGGGACCCCGACGCGCTGGCCCAGGCCCTCGACTCCCAGCTCGGGGACTTCGCTTTCCCCGACGAGTTTGTCTTCGACGTCTGGGGGGGCCATCGGCGACGCCAAGGTGGGGCGCTGCTAGGGAACCCCCCCCCTGCTGTGGGGACCCCCCCGCCCCAGGACTGGGGGAACCCCTGGCCTGGCCTGGGAACCCCCCCTGGGATTGGGGGATCTGCTCCCTCGCCACGGACTGGGCCCCCCGGCTCTGTTCCATGATTGGGGACCCCCCCACTTGCAAATGGGGCCCCCCCAAAAGCTGGACACCCCCCCAAAAATCTGCTGGAGATGGGGGACCCCTGACATCCCCCAAGGGACCTGGGTGCCCCCACCCTAATCTAGACATTCCCCCCCCAAATTACCTGCCCCCCCTTCTCAGCTAGGGCCCCCCCAACCTGGGACCACCACTACATCCTGGGACACCCCCCCCTCCCACCAAGGGACCTGGGTGCCCCCCCCCCCCTTTAGACCCCCCCCCATTACTTGCCACTCCCCCCTTCTCAGCCAGGGCCACCACATGGAACCACCACTACATCCTGGGACACCCCCCCCCCCAAGGGACCTGGGTGCCAACTCCCCAAATAGCCCCCCCCAGGTGGCCTGGGACCCCCAACAGAGGGGGGTGCCCCCCCTACTTCTTGCCCCCCCCAGATGTGGATCGTTCCCCATCTAGGGACCCACCCCCACCATTTCCTGGGGGGGCCTCTCCATGGACCTAGGTGCCCTCCCCATATTTTGGGACCCCCCCTTCAACCAGGGGACCCCACCCCATGGACTGGGACCCCCCCCCCGTGGGCCTGGGTTCCCCCCCCATGACACTAATGCCCCCCCTCCTGCAGGGTGAGGTATGAGGGTCCCCTACTTTACCCCCCCCGCCAAGGGGCTTTTTGGGGGGAGGGGGGACTGGAGCAGCCCTGTTCCCCCCCCAAAATATGACACAGACCCTCCCCCCTGCTGGTGTCCCATCCTCCCCCCCCCCCCCCCCGGTGCCAATCTGAGCCTGTCACACACTGTCACCCACTCTGACACTGACACACTGTTGTGTCCCCCCCCCCGTGACACGCTGTCCCCCCCACCATGACACATTGTACACCCCCCCCCCCCCAGTGACACACTGTCCCCCCCCCATCGCACTGACTACCTCGGGGGGGGGCGTGGGGGGGACACAGCACAGCCCCCCCACCCCATCACCCTGTCTGGTGTCCCCTGGGGGGTCCCCTGGAGCCGGGGGGGGGTCATGGGGGGGGATTCCCCCCCCCCCCCCCGGGGCATATTTTTGTATTTTACATGTAAAGTGATTTTAACATAAAATAGAGAGAAATTGGGAGTGGTCGCTGCTGGGGGGGGCACGGGGGGGTGGCGGGGGGGGCTCTCGGCTTGGGGGAAGCTGAAGTGGGCCTCGCACGCCCCTCGCACGGCTCTTCCCGGCCTTGCACGCCCCCCTTGCACGGTTACAGCCCTGCACGCCCCTTGCACACCCCCTTGCATGCCATTTCCCGACCTTACACACCCCCTCGCACACTTGCACCCGCTCTGCACGCTTGCACCCCCTTGCAAACCCCTCGCACACCACCTCACCCCCCCCCTTGCACACCCCTCGCACACTCCCTTGCACGCCCCTCGCACACTCGCACCCCCTGCACACTCACACCCCCCCTTGCAAACCCCTTGCACACTTGCACCCCCCCCCGCACCCCCCTCGCACCCCCCTCACACACCTTCGTGCGCTTACACGCCCCCTTGCAAACCCCTCGCACACCCGCACCCCCTCACACGCTCCTTGCACGCTTGCACCCCCCACCCCCCCCCTTGCTCGCACACTCGCACCCCCCCTCGCACACTCGCACCCCCCCCTCGCACACTTGCACCCCCCTCACACGCTTGCAAACCCCTTGCACGCCCCCTCACACACTTGCGCACCCCTCGCACACTTACACCCCCCCCCTTGCACACCCCTCGCACACTCACCCCCCCCCCCCCCCCCCGCCCCCGCCCCAAGGCACCGTGCGAGGCCCCGGGGCCGGGCAGGGCGTGAACGTGGGGGTCCGGGGGGGTGGTGTGGGGGAGGCGGGGCGTTTGCACACGCGTGTGCCCCCCCCCCCCCCCCCCCCGGCACTTGCACGAGGGCTCGTGTGAGGCTCGGGGGGGGGGGGGGGGGGCGCTACGGTCGGTCCTTGGGCGTCCCCTTGTGGCTGCCGGTGGCGCTGCGGATGGGGGGGGCATGGGGGGGGGGACACTGGCGGTGTCACCCCGGGGGGGGGGGGGGCAGGGGCGAGGGTCAGTGGTGGGACTGGGACTAGGGGGAGGGAAGGGGTTAAGGCTGATGTTAGGGTCGGGGTCAGGGGTCGGGTTGGGGTGAGGGGTCGGAGTTAAGGCTGACATTAAGGGCAGGGTTTGGGTCAGGGTTAGAGTCTGGGTTAGGGTTAGGTTTAGGGTTTGGGTGGCGGGTTTGGGTTGTAGGGTCAGGGTTAAGGCTGACGTTAGGGGCGGGGTTGGGGTTAGGGGTCAGGTTAGGGCTAGGGTTGGGGTTAGGGTGAGGGTTGTAGGGTCAGGGTTAAGGCTGACGTTAGGGGCGGGGTTGGGGTTGGAGTTAGGGGTCGGGTTGGGGTTAGGGTTGGGGTTAGGGCGTAGAGTAAGGCTGACTTTAGCATTAGGGTTTGGGTGTGGGTTAGGGTTAGGGTTGTAGGGTCAGGGTTAAGGCTGACATTAGGGTCAGGGTCTGGGTTGGAGTTAGGGGTCAGGTTGGGGTTAGGGTTAGGGTGTAGAGTTAAGGCTGACTTTAGCATTAGGGTTTGGGTGTGGGTTAGGGCTCAGGGTTAGGGTTAGCGTTAGGGTTTGGGTGTCGGGTTGTAGGTTCAGGGTTAAGGCTGATGTTAGGGTCAGGGTTAGGGGTCGGGTTTGGGCGAGGGTTGGGGTCAGAGCTTGGGTCAGGGTTAGGGGCCAGGTTAGCATTAGGTTTTGGGTGTTGGGTTGTAGGATCAGGGTTAAGGCTGACTTTAGGGTCAGGGTTAGGATCAGGGTTTGGGTCAGGGTTAGGGGTCAGCTTGGGGTTAGGGTTGGGGTTAGGGTGTAGAGTTAAGGCTGACATTAGGATTTGGGTGTGGGTTAGGGTTAGCATTAGGGTTTGGGTTTATGTGTCAGGTTGTAGGATCAGGGTTAAGGCTGATATTAGGGTTAGGGTTAGGGGTCAGGTTAGGGTTATGGCTAGATTTTGCGTTTGGGTCAGGGCTTGGGGGTGGGTTAGAATTAAGTTTAGGACTAGGGTTTGGGTTCAGGCTAAGTTTAGAGTTTGGGTTGGGGTTTGGTTAGGTTTTGGGTTAGGGTTAGAGTTAAGTTTAGGTTTAGGGTTTGGGTTGGGGTTATAGTTAAGTCTAGGGTTAGGGTTGGGTTTAGGGTTTGGGTTTGGGTTGGGGTTTGGTTTAGGGTTAGGATTGGCTTTATGGTTTGGGTTGGGGTTACAGTGAAGTTTAGGGTTAGGTTTGGGGTTAGGGTTAGGGTGGAGTTTAGGGTTTTGGTTGGGGTTACAGTTAAGTTTAGGTTTAGGGTTAGGGTTTGGGTTAAGGTTAAGTTTAGGATGAGGGTTAGGCTGTGCTCCAGATCACCCCATGCTCCAGGCAGGACCGGTCTCCCCATCTTCCTTCGGGCCGTGCCCACCCCTGCCCGCCGCCGGCAGCTCCCCCGCCCCTCCGTCCTTGTCCTTCCTTCCCCTGGAGCCGCCCCTTCTCCTGTCCCATGTCCCGCAGCACCCATGGGTGCTCCCCCAGCCTCCTCCCATGTTCCCCTCACCTCAGATCCTCAGCGGCGGCTCCCCGTTGCTCCCCAAAAGTTGCCTTTGAGCGTGCTCCGGGGCAGGCGAAGGCAGCCGGGGTGGGTGACGGTGGTGAAGGGGCAAGTAGCGAGGGACGGGCGGCCACCAGGATGGAGCTCCATGAAGTCAAGGAGCCACGTGGGGACAAGAGACAGGGGTTGGGTGCTCACCACCCCTCCGAAGACACGGGGAGGCAAAGCAGGAGCTGCGTGGTCACACAGCTGGGGGGGAAGAGTTTCTCCCCACGGGTTCCTCTGCAGCGCTGGGGTTAAGCCGGACCTCCCCGTGGCCGCGTCTGGAGGCTCAGCTCAGCTCCTCCGCCTCCCTCGTAGCGCAGAGGTCATCTCCATCCTGGAGGTGTGGGTGGAAAGGTTGGGGGGGGGACTCACAGCGAAATCCCGTCATTTCTGCCGGAGCTGCTGCTGCGGTGATGAAGGCACCTTCTGATGACCGCAGGCTGAGATGGAGCTGGTCGTGGGGGTCCCGAGGTGATGGACCTCGCTAAGACAACCTCTGAGAAGCTCTTGGGATGTCCTACACCCCGGCAGAGCTGCAGGCAACTAAATCCCAGCCCAGAGAGCTTGACCAGAAGCTCTGGCTGACACTGGAGGTGTCTGTGATGAGGCCATCGGACTGGAGCCTTGTTCCGTGCACCAGATCTGCTTTCGAGCTGCTCGCCCAAGCTCTCTGGGTGGTCCCCGAGGGGAAGGTTGGAGCATGAGACCCTACAAATGGTCACCTGTATCTTGGAGAAGACTTGTGCCCCAGACTCCTTGGTGCAGATCTTCTCCAGCTCTCTGGGGAACTAACTCTGGTGGAGATACCTCCACAGAGGACTTCTGGAGTTAGGGATGAGTCCTCGCCTCGCACCCTGAGAAGGAAACATGAGAGGCCGTGGGTTTCTACAGCAGACCTGTGTAGCCCAGCCAACCCCCTCGTGGTTTTGGGCGCATCATTGCATTTTTCAGAATTAGTCTTAAAACGCAACGTTTAACTATCTCAGACCCACGGAGAGGTCCTGTGCCACCCCAGGAGACCCTAAAAGCTGGGTGCTCTGTGTGATCAGGCCTTGGGCTGGTGGCAAGGGGTGGGAGGTGGCATCTCCCGGCCGGGCTCTTTGAGTGCAGTCCTGGGGGAGAGCTGCTCGTCCCATGGCATGCGGGGAAGGTGACCTTGTGCCAGGAGCTGCATGCACACAACCCCTCCCTTCCACTCTTTGCGCAAAACCGTGGAGTTTTCAAGCTAAAAGGTCTCAACCCTTGAGATCTTCAAGAAAACCAAGGCAGTCCTGTCTGCTGGAGCTGCAGCCTGGGGTGACAGTGTCACCTCCAGACCCCGTGCAGATGTTTAATCCTCTTTACGGCGAGCAGACGGTGCTGCACATCGCCAACCTCTGGAGAAGCGCCAGGATTCCCCTTGACGTGGCCCCACGTGGGATGCTTCACCTCTGGAGACGAGATGGAGGGAGCCACGTCTCCACCTCCCCACAGGCTGGTTCTTCAAGCTCTGGTGCCAGGCTGAGCTCCTACGCATCCCTAAGCTTCTGCACCAAGGGAGCATGAGATCTTCAGCCCCTGCTGCCACGTGGGACCTCTAAGAGCCAGGCACTGTCTGACCTTGGATGATGACACTCAATCCAGCACCTCCACCCACCCCCGTGCCTACAAGCTATTTAAGTCCCTCTGTACAAGCCACGTTGGTGGCTGGTCACTGAAGGAGAAAGCAGACAGGATCATCACTGGGCTGATCAGGCTGTTGCCCCGTGTGTCCGTCCTTCCTGGAAGAGCGAATGCTCATTGCTTCATCGTTTCCATCAGGTGGGTGGCCTCTTGCTGAAGGTGGAGGAACAGCTTCTCCTCCCGAAGCCTGGGGATTGAAAGCGGCAGCAGGAAAAACCAGTTTTAAAGGTATTAAGGAATTCCTACAGTTCCAGGACCATGACATCAAACTGCATCTCCTCTAATTTCCAACATTCCCGATGCCTAGAGACAGCCCTCAAGCTGGATCGTGATCCCAGAGCATGAGGACCCCTGGAGCAGCATGAGCCAGCCCTTCTGAAGGTAAGTGACTGACGCGATTGGACAAGTCCCTGTGAAAAATTCCTGTTCCCCTCTAGAAGAAGAGAAATGGTGGGCGTCCAGAATTAGGTGAGACATCCCCGTAAGATGTAGCTCGGTTGACTCTCCTGGAGTCTGGTGGGACTGCTGGCCATGCTGCTCTTCCCCGGTTTTGTCCTACCCCTCGCCCAGATCTGCTGATGGGGTGAAGGATCCAAGTTCATCCCAGTGCAGAACATGTAGGGTGTCCATCCCCCTTCCAGAAAGCCCCAGGAGCAGCTACGGCGGGTGCAGATCCCAGGTGAGAGCAAGGAGGGCATGGAGAAGCTGACGGAGGTCTGCAGCTGGCCGTGATGAATCCAACCATCTCACTGCTGCGACCCCTGGCCCCACCGAGGACCTAACACCCTTCCTGCTCTTCTCCTTTCTTCTTCTTTCCAGTTGCAATCTGCCTCTGCGCACGGGGGAACCCAGCACCGCCCCCCCAGCTAAGGCAGCACAACCCTTCAAGCAGTGGAGAGGTGGAGAACGAGAAGATGCTTTGTGCTTGACACAGGATTGAGCGTCCACAGGGAAATTCAGCCTGAAGAGGGGAAGATCCCCAAATCAGTCCTCACACCAGGCTACACCTCGCCACACTCGTCTTCTGCTCATGTAAAGCAGCCCCTCTTGCTCTTACGGTTGGTCCTCATGGATGTATCAGAGTAACTCCGTTACCTACAAAGTCCTGGCACCAACCGTCACAGAGACACCAATGGTTTGGCTAAAGATGACCATGGCGGGATTTAAAGGACGTGTAGACATGGCACTTAGGGACCTGGTTTAGTGGTGGGCTTGGCAGTGGTAGGTTAACGGTTGGACTCGATGATCTTAAGGGTCTTTTCCAACCTCTTCGATTCTGTGATTCTCTGCCATCCTTGGCTTGGCCATCGCGCATCAGCATGGGCCAGGACTGAGTTTAATATAAACTGACACGTTAGTGACATTACTGATGACTTCTCAGCTGTGCCAGGACAGGAACTCTGAAGGTACATGAGATATTGCTGGGCAAAGAAACGGCTTGGTAGATCTCAGAGGTGCACATCGATTTCCACATTGTTTCCTGTGGGAGACGGATAGAAAGCAAAAATTTAAGTCTGATGTAAGTGCTGTTTTCTCCATGGGAGGCTGAGCTGCCGGCTAAAATGTTGTGCTCTTCTCCGACAAAGCACAAATGCAAAGGGTCAACCAAAGCACCCCGAGAGGGTTCATTCTGACTGGGTTTTCCCACTTTCCTGAGCACCAGGTTGCGTTGTTTGTGCTATTTCTCCTCATGCACGTGGTGACCCTGGCTGGAAATATGGTGATAATGGTTGTTATCGGGGCGGATCGGGGTCTGCACGTGCCCATGTATCTCTTCCTAGGTGCCCTGTCCTTCTCAGAGCTCTGTTACACCTTCTCCATCACCCCAAAGATGCTGTCTGGGTTAGTGCCGGGAACTCAAGCCATTTCTTTCCTGGGCTGTGCCGCACAAACGCATTTCTCCTTCACCTTTGGCTTCATGCACTCTTTCCTCCTGACGATGATGGGGTACGACCGGTACGTGGCCATCTGTCACCCCTTGCATTACAACAGCCTCATGACCTCCCGTGTCTGTATCCAGCTGGTGGTTGCCTCCTGGCTGGGTGGGGGTCTCCTGGGGCTGCTGGTGACTTGCGCTGTCTTCCAGTTACCCTTCTGCCAGTCCCACCGGATCGACCATTTCTTCTGCCACGTGCCCCCCCTGCTCCAGCTGGCTTGTGCTGGTGGCGAGGTGGTTGCCACCATAGTCAACGTCCTTTGCATGACTACCTTGTTGGGTTGCTTTCTGTTCATCCTTCTCTCCTATGCCTTCATCCTTGGCCGCATCCTGCAGATGCCCTCAGCGGACGGGAGGCACAAAACCTTCTCCACCTGCGCCTCCCACGTCGCCGTAGTGGTGGTGCATTACGGCTGCGCCTCCATTATCTACCTGCAATGCAAATCGCCCCATGCTGCGGGAACAAATGCTCTCATTGATGTGTCCTACACAGTCTTCACCCCTTTCCTCAGCCCCATCATCTTCAGTCTGAGAAGCAAAGAGTTAAAGAATGCCCTTTGGAAATCCCTGAGGAAAAGCTTTGTCATCACGAATGCGAATTTTTGGCCAGGCTCTAGTTTGAGCTGCAGGAGCGCTTGTCACTAATTTTTCCTGTTTTCCTTCGCTGGTTCCTTGCTGCTTTCCAAACAATGGCCATTCTTTTTCCAGGGAAATGAGTCATTTCCGTGGCTCTGGCATCTTTTACGCTCCCTGGGGATGGCAGGCCTTGCTTGGCTGAAGTGTTTTGGTTTAACTTTTAGTGCCGCACACTCAGCACCGTGCAGAAGCAAGAGTGATGGCAGCTCCAGTGCCCTTGAACTGGAGACACGGGGAAGTCCTCAAGGAGCAGCAGGTGAATCGGTCCGAGACCTGGCGCAGAAGACTGTTTTCCCCGCTGTAGGGACGTGGACTGGTCTTCTAAGCATGACTTTGCCTCTTCCATTGATGAATTTGGGGCTGGTCTGAGAAGGTCTTGGATCGATTCCCTTTTGGTTTGTTCCTCATTTGACAAATTGCAAACTCAATCCCACTTGGGGACAAACACAACTTACTGCTCTGCTGTTTGAAAGTCCCACTTGTCTAAGGCAATTAAAGGTGGCTTTAAAAAGGTTGTTTACAATGAAAGTATTTTGTTTGATTTAACACTTCACGTAGTTGCAGTCCTGTTTAGACAAAATGTATGCGGGCGGTGAGCCACCTGGAGAAGCCCTTGAGATAAAGAGACTTGGAGGCCTCTCATGGGGCAGCCATTGAGTGTCCCAGTGCTGTTCTGGGCTTCCCAGCAGATGAAAGGTGACTCAGACAGAAATATTTATCCTTTACCTCCATACAGCTAACTGTGGTGTAAGCACATGTGTGGTGGGTTGACCGTGGCTGGATGCCCAGTGCCCACCAAAGCCGCTCTATCATTCCCCCCTCCTCAGCTGGGCAGGGGAGAGAAAATATAATGAAAGGCTCGTGGGTTAAGGACAGGGAAAGATCATTCACCAGTTACTGTCATGGGCAAAACAGACTCGACTTGGGGAAATTCGTTTAATTTATTACCAATCAAATCAGAGGAGGATAATGAGAAGTAAAACCAAATCTTAAAACACCTTCCCCCCACCCCTCCCTTCTTCCCAGGCTCAACTCCACTCCCAATTTTCTCTACCTCCTCCCACCCCCCAGCGGCGCAGGGGAACAGGGGATGGGGGTTGCGGTCGGTTCCTCACACGCTGTCTCTGCCGCTCCTTCCTCCTCAGGGGGAGGAGGACTCCTCACTCTTCCCCTGCTCCACCGTGGGGTGCTTCCCATGGGAGACAGCCCTCCACAAAGTGCTCCAGTGTGGGTCCCTTCCACAGGCTGCAGTCCTCCAGGCACAGCCTGCTCCAGCGTGGGTCCCCTGCGGGGTCACAAGTCCTGCCAGAAAACCTGCTCCGTGGGCTCCTCTCTCCACAGATCCGCAGGTCCTGCCAGGAGCCTGCTCCAGCGCGGGCTTCCCACGGGGTCACAGCCTCCTTCGGGCATCCCCCTGCTCCGGCGTGGGGTCCTCCCCGGGCTGCAGGTGGAGACCTGCTCCATGGGCTGCAGGGGGACAGCCGGCCTCACCATAGTCTTCACCAGCACCTGGAGCACCTCCTCCCCCTCCTTCTGCACTGACCTGGGGGTCTGCAGGGCGTTTCTCTCACATGTTCTCACTCCTCTCTCTGGCTGCAGTTTCTGTTCCGCAGCAACTCTTTTTTGCCTTCCTAAATCTGTTCTCCCAGAGGCACTACCACCGTCACTGATGGACTCGGCCTTGGCCAGGGGCGGGTCCATCTTGGATCCAGCTGGCATTGGCTCTGTTGGACATGGGGGAAACTTCCAGCAGCTTCTCACAGGAGCCACCCCTGTAGCCCCACCGCTACCAAAACCTTGCCACACAAATCCAATACAACATGTTGGTTGATTGGGGGATTTGGAGGGCTTTTTTTAAGGAAAAAAACCAGCTTTCTGTTCATTTCTGCCTGCAGAGCAATCCCCAGCAAGGCACAGGCTGGTCATTCCAGCTCTGTACAGGCACCAACTGTCTTTATTTTTCATTTCAAGTGGATTTTAGGACCACAAACCACACCTCCTCCCTTCCTAACGCATGCATCACTGCAAGGGGTGGGGGGGCACTGAGAGCAATGGTGGGCATTGCTGATGGCGATGGACACGCATCCCCTCTGCCCTTGGGAAGGCCATCGGAGAGAGAGCTGGCCTGGGAGCAGGGACCGAGATGCAGTCCCTGTCTCCAGAGATGTCCTTTCCTTGAAACACCAAAGCTCACACGCACCTAATGACCGGTGCACCCCCTCAAAGCAAATCTCATCCTAATTTTGAGATTTGGTTTACTTGCTTTGGGGGCTGTGTTTGTGTGCTGAGGAGCACATCTGTGTGTCAGTGGTGCGTGTCCTCGTGAGAGGGCGGCGCAAGGGACGTGAGTGCGAGGGGACCACGGTGCGTGTCTGCAAGAGGGGAACACAGGAGAAGGTGGTGTGTGTGTTGGGGCTGCCATGGTTTAACTCCAGCCAGCAACTAAGCCCCACGCAGCCACTCGCCCACTCCTCCCTGGTGGGATGGGGGGAGAGAATCAGAAGGGTGAAAGTGAGAGAACTCGTGGGCTGAGATAAAGACAGTTTAGTAGGCAAAGCAAAAGCCACGCGCACAAGCAAAGCAATACAAGGAATTCATTCACCGCTTCCCACAGGCAGGCAGGTGTTCAGCCATCTCCAGGAAAGCAGGGCTCCATCACACGTAACGGTGACTTGGGAAGACAAACACCATCACTCCGAACGTGTACCCCCTTCTTCTTCTTCCCCCAGCTTTATATGCTGAGCATGACGTTGTATGGTATGGAACATCCCTTTGGTCAGCTGGGGTCAGCTGTCCCGGCTGTGTCCCCTCCCAACTTCTTGTGCACCCCCAGCCTGCTCACTGGTGGGGTGGGGTGAGGAGCAGAACAGCCCTTGGCTCTGTGTAAGCACTGCTCAGCAGTAACAAAAACATCCCTGTGTTGTCAACGCTGTCTTCAGCCCAAATCCAAAACACAGCCCCATACTAGCTGCTATGCAGAACAATAACTCTACCCCAGCCCAAACTGGCACATTCTCCACCCCTTATTCCACACCATTTACATCGTGCTCAGGTCTCACACTATCCAATACATTCTCATTGCCCACCACCGCCCTTCCCATCCTTTGATACAACACACAGATATCACTCCCTTGGTCTACGGACCGCCCCTGTGAAATGTCTGTAAAATGTCCATAAATGTCCACGAATGTCCACAAAGTGTCCACCGAGTTCATTTAGTCCATGACTTTGGGCTCCATCTGTTACGGTGGTCACTCAGAACAGCAGAGGTGATGTGTTGCGTGGAGTTATTGGGTACCAAAGCCAGCTCAGGTTGGGTCACAGCTGCACTTAAACTGCTTCTTGTAAGGCTTGGCCTCCATTGGTTCAGGTGGTTCCTGCTGTATTCGTTCCTATAACATGCAACTCAAATCATGGGTTACAACAATTTAAAGGTGTTTCCATTTGTCGTGGTTTAAGCCCAGCCAGCAGCTAAGCACCACGCAGCCGCTCACTCACTTCCCTCCCACCCAGTGGGATGGGGGAGGGAATCGGGGAAAAAAAAAAGTAAAACTTGTGGGTTGAGATAAGAACAGTTTAATAGGAGAGAAAAGAAGAAACTAATAATGATAATGGTAACACTAATAAAATGACAAGAGTAATAATAAAAGGATTGGAATGTACAGGTGATGCGCAATGCAATTGCTCACCACCCACCAACTGACGCCCAGTTAGTCCCCAAGTGGCGATCCCCCCACCCCCACTCCCCCCAGTTTATATACTGGGCATGACGTCCCACGGTATGGAATACCCCGTTGGCCACTTTGGGTCAGCTGCCCCGGCTGTGTCCCCTTCCCACTTCTCGTGCCCCTCCAGCCTTCTTGCTGGCTGGGCATGAGAACCTGGAAAATCCTTGACCTTAGACTAAACATCAGTGTGTTATCAACATTCTTCTCATACCTAACTCCAAACATAGCACTACACCAGCTACTAGGAAGACAATTAACTCTATCCCAGCTGAAACCGGCTCGGTGGATACAAGAGGGAAGGGAGAACCACAGCACCGCACATGTGGCTGGGACAGAGTTAACTTTCTTCACCGCAAGCCCGTGGTGCTAGAAAGGTGTTGATAACACACATATGTTTTGGCTGCTGCTGAAGGGTACTTGCACAACATCAAGGCCTTCTCTTCTTTCCCACTCTGCCCCCCGGCAGTGAGCAAGCTGGGGGTGGGCAAGAGGCTGGGAGGGGTCACAGCCAGGACCTTCAAAGATCATCTAGTCCAACCTCCCCGCCGTGAGCAGGGACATCTCGCATTAGATCAGGTTGCTCAAAGCCTCATCTAACCTGGCATTGAACACTTCCAACGATGGGCCATCCACAACTTCTGTGGGGCGTCCACAACTCCTCCGGGCAACTTGTTGCAGTATCTCACCACCCTTCCACACTAGATAACATCATGCTCAGCAATAAAAAGTGGAATCAGAGAAGAAGGGGTGAGAGGATATGTCCCAGGGTGGGTGTAACTCTGAAACTGGCTGGGCAGCTGGGAGGTGGTGAGTGTTTGCTTTTGCATCGCTTGGTTTTCATTCTTGTTCCTTCACTTATTAAACCATCTTTATCTCACCTGCTCCAAGTTTTCCTGCTTAGCTGCTGGCCAGGGTCAAATCACAGGCCATGTCTATGGCTGGGGTTTTCCTCCTTCCTCCCAGTACCTGACTTTCACTTTCGGTCTCTGACTCACCCATTTCCCAGAATAGGAGGGGAGGGCTGGCCAAATGCACAGGGGAAAAGGCAGGGCAGGACCCAGGCTGCAGCAAAGCTGTTGCAGCCCAGGGCAGAAGACGACAACGGTGAGTCCCTTCCCCTAATCCCTCCTCCCCACCCCATGCAAGCAGCCCTGGACACTGGGGCTGTGGAATGGCTCCTTCTGCCTGACCCCAGCAAACGGCAGGGAGCCCAGGATGTGACAGGGACCCCACCAGCTAGGAGGAGGAAGAGGTCCAAAGGTCTGCTCAGGCTCTGGGATGGAGCAAGGGGAATGGGTGGCTGGGAGCCTGTGTTCAACCCCCCCGGGCTTTGCATGCAAGTTAAGACTCGCCGAAGCTTGGACCCCATGCACTAACCTTTCCTCTCCTCCCTGCTGTGCTGGGGGTACCTGTGACATGAGGGGCAGCCTCTTGTCCCCCAGTGGCAATCCCCTTGATATTCCTGGAAGAAGGCAAGGCGTGCGGGGTCCTCAGAGAGGATTCAAAGCCCAGAAGTGGGCAGTGTCCGTGGAGCTCGCCATTGCCGGAGCAAGTCCCGGGGTGTCCGGGAGGTTGCAGCGGGGCAGCTTCTGGGTCTGGGCATGGGATGAGCCATTGTGCTGCCTCCACGTCCGTGGCTTTTACTGGTACCTGGCAGGGGCTGGGTGATGGCTGGGGCTGTGCAGGGGAAGGGTCTGGACTGGGTGGAAGCCCCCCTGCCACTGGCAGGCTCACCATCGGGGCGAAAGGCAAGGACAGGCAGGGGCTGAGCACTGGAGTGCGTGGAGGGGGTGACCCACCAACGCACGGAGGAGGAAAGGCGAGATGGGAGCCTCGCAAGGGCAAGCACCAAGCATGTCCCTGTGAGAGGCACAGAGGGGGGTGAGAGGGGGTTTGATGAGGTCAGGCATCAGAAATTAATGAAGAAATTCATAAGCAACTCCCCTAAGCTTCAATTTCCCCCCCTAACCTATCCTTCCCTTAGTGCTGGTGTCACTCGTCAGTCATCCCTCCTGCCCTAGAGCCCTGCCTGAGGCCATTGCTATGTCCTGCACCCATTTTTGCACAATTAAGCAGTCAGCAAACTTTAAATTGGTGTTCAGGACATAATGCAGAGTACTCCCACTGTCCCACCGGGCTTTCAGAAATTGAGCTATTTCTGTTGTGAGGCAAACGGGGAGGGGTTGTGCACCTCTTCCAAGCGTCATTGTTGTCTTCACAGCATCACTTGGGAGGGGCAAAAAGAGGAAGCGTGGTGGAAGGAATTGGGTGCAAAGCATGATTTGCTTGGAAAAATGAAGTAGAATGATAATGACTGTCCCTGTTTGGACAGTAGGGTGTCCCCACCTTGTTAACCAGCCCGTCTCGCCATCTCCTTTGCAGGCTCCGTTTGCTGTCAGCAATGGCATCTGAAATCCACATGCTGGTGCCTGTCTGCCTCATTGAGAACACCCCAGCCAGGGGGCTGGTGGTCCGGCCGGAGGCCCTGCAGGTGCTGTCAAAGATCACCCAGCCTGTGGTGGTGGTGGCCATCACTGGGCTGTACCGCACCGGCAAGTCCTACCTCATGAACAGGCTGGCTCGGCAGAGGAGAGGTGAGGGACGTCCCAGCCCTGGGTGGCCAAGGTACCTGGGTTTTCCTACTCTGTATTTAACACCGTTGAGACCCTTGTGTCCTCCCCACAGGTTTCTCCCTGGGCTCCAGCGTGCAGTCCCACACCAAAGGTATCTGGATGTGGTGTGTACCTCACCCCTGCCGGCCTGGACACACTTTGGTGCTGCTGGACACTGAAGGGCTGGGCGACGTGGAGAAGGTGTGGAAGAAATGGGAGCTCCCTTTGTGCATTCCCAGCACTTTGTGGAAGCTCTTGAGGGCCCAGCCATGGTGACCAGAGTCAAGGTGTCCCCACCACCTATGGTGGCCTTCAGCCTGTGTGCTGGGAAGAGCCAGAGGCCATGGGGAAGGACGTCGGGGTAGACAAGTTGCCAAATTCCTCTGCTTCTCTGGAAAAGAGCAGCAAAAGGGAAGGAGGACCTCAGGGAGCACTTTGATAGAGGTCTGTGGGACCCTGAGAGTAAAGAGTTGAGGATAAGGCCAGCTACAGAAAGACATGGTGATGGCATGGGGGTGGGTCTCTCCAAAAACTGGTCTTGCCATGGCCTGTTGGTTAGGGGCATTCAGGGTCTGGGGATTTGGGGCTTTGCTCACACTTAGGGGGTTTTGTTGATAAGAGCCAAGGGTTGTTGTTCCAGGGCAACACCAGGAACGACACATGGATCTTTGTGCTAACCATACTGCTCTCCAGCACCCTGATCTACAACAGCAGAGGCACCATTGACCAGCTGGCCATGGACCAACTGCAGTATCCTTGGTGGGACAGCAGCACCGGGGATGCCCTCCTCTCCCTATGTGGTGGGTTAGGGGTTGACAAATCCCAGTTCCTCAGACAGCTGCAGAACCTTCTGGTGGTGCCCAGTGACGTACTTTGAGTCCTTGGGAGTCCCATGTTGTGGACCTCGGGGCTGAGGGTTTTTCTCTCTCCTCCTTCTGGCGGTTCCCAGCTGTTCTTTGTCCTGCAGAGTCTCCTCTCTTCCCCATGAAGTGCTGAGGGGTTGCAGGATGGCGATGCCCCTGCGTTCAGAGCTGAGGTCCCTGTTTCCTTAGCCAGCTCCCTAGCTATGTGGTGAAGCTGACTGACCATGTCAAGTTGAAAGCAGCACCCAAGGAGAGTGAAGATGAACTGGATGATTCAGAAAAATTTGTCCTCTTCTTCCCGACTTTCATCTGGGCTGTCCGGGATTTCACACTGCAGCTGGAGATGGATGGGAAGGAAATCTCTGAGGATGAATACTTGGAGGAGGCACTGAAGTTAAAGGCTGGTAAGGGAATGGTGCTGTGCTGCTGGAGATGTCCAGCCCCAGACACAGCAGCATTTCAGTGTAAGTCAACAACAGCCCAAGCCTGGCGAACTCGCTCCGTGTCCTCTTACCCCACAGGCAGCAGCTGGGAGACCCAATGCTACAACCAGCCCCGGGAATGCATCCGCCAGTTCTTTCCAGATCGCAAGTGCTTTGTTTTTGACCAGCCGGCCAGCAAGAGGGACCTGGTCCGCTTGGAGGATCTTAAGGATGATGAGATCAATCCTGAATTCCAGCAGCAGGTGCAGAAATTCTGCAGCCACATCTGGGAAAAGTCTCCACCTAAGACCGTCCCTGGTGGCCACATCATAACAGGAAACCGTGAGTACTGCTGTCCGGAGGGTTGGATGGCCAGCAGCTCTTGGGACTGTGTCTGGGGAAGGAGCAAATGCAGAGTCAAATGATGCAGGTGGGGAAAGGGAGAGATTTTCTGCTGGCTGCTGTCCCTGCCTCTGGATTTGAAGCTTCTGGATGTTGCAGGTGGGGTGGGAAACAATTAGGAAAAGATGTTCAGGAAGACTCTGGCAGGGAGGCAGCAGGCATATGGCAGGACCCAGGGCCGAATGGGAGCCTGCGTTTTGTTCAGGCTGCAGATCTCTCATCCTTGGTCCTCCTTGGCAGTGCTGGGGAAACTGGCAACGACCTACGTGGAGACCATCCAGAGCGGGGCAGTGCCATGCCTGGAGAGTGCGGTGCTGGCCCTGGCAGAGATTGAGAATGCAGCAGCAGTGAAAGAGGCTGTGGCGTTGTACCAGGATCTGATGGCGCAGCGGGCAAAGCTGCCGACAGAGAATGTTCAGGAGCTGCTGGAGCTGCACAGCCAGTGCGAGCAGGAGACACTGGAGCTGTTCATGGCACGGGCGTTCAGGGATGGCATCTGCCATTTCCAGGCAGATCTCATAGTATGTGGTCCCCAGCCCAGCCAGGATTCCCCCAGGCACACCACCAGCCCCTTAGCTTTTGGTGCTGGGGTACAGGGGTCTCCTTACCCCCTGCCAGAGGACAGTGCTGTGCCCTCTCCAGAGCTGACTCAGTCCCAACGCCTGCTCTCACACTCTGCAGACTGGCAGTTGTCCCTGCTGCACTACCCCTTCTCCCTAGGTTCAGAAGCTGTGCTGCAATGGAGACGAAGCTCAGCCCTGCCCCTCTCTTGCTGCAGCCCAGAGGTGTCTCTGCCCTGGCTGGAAGCCTGTAGCCTTCCACACTTCCCCTGTCCTGCTGACCAATTCTTGTCCCTGTGTTTTGTGAAGCCTGTGGTCCCTGGCATGCTCTCTGTTCCTGTGCACCTTGGCCCAGAGATGTCCGTGGGCACGGACTGCCCTCCCCATCCGTCACCTCCCAGCTGATTACCCCACAGACTGGAGATCCCAACTCCCATGTTGACCTGGCTTGATTTTTGCCTAGCATGAGAAAGGTGGGTGCAGCTCAGCCTGGGCTGATGCCTTCCCTCTGCATCTTTCCGGACAGAGACAGGTAGAGGCAGTCAAGGCAAAGTTCTGCATGGACAACGAGCAGGCGTCCCGTGACAAGTGCGAGGCTGCTCTCAGGGACCTCTCCCAAGACATGGAGAGACGAATCAGTGATGGTGTCTACAGCGTGTCAGGGGGTTACCAGCTGTTCAAAGGAGACCAGCAGGCACTGGTGGAGAAATACTGGGAACTGCCTGGCAAGGGGGTGAAGGTAGGAACAAGAGCAGCTCCTCTTCAAGGGGAGAGGCTCCATGTCCCATCCTCTTCCCCCAAGAAACCATTTCCCCCAGATGCTGTGTCTCCCCTTGACTCCTCTTCTACCTGTGGTCCTACAGGCTGATGCTGTCCTGCAGGAGTTCCTCCAGAGCAGAAAGACTCTGGCCGAAAGCATCCTCAACACAGACCGCTCCCTGACAGAGAAGGACAGGGAGCTAAAAAGTACCTTCTGGGCTGGAGAAACACCACTGCCTGTGGAGGGCCAAGCTTGATGGAGGGGGACAACAGGACTCTTTGGGGTCTTGTGGGCTCAGCTCCTGCCCTTGCAACATCTCTCTTTCTCTGTCACCAGGTGAGCGAGAGCAGCATGAGACAGCTGAGCAGGAGAGGGCAGTCCAGAGGCAGAAGGAGGCTGAAGAGAGACAGAAGTTGCAGGACCAGTTACGCAGCTGCGAAAAGCACGCGCTTCAGCTGAGAAAGAAGCTGGAGAATTGCTGTGAGAAGCAGCTGGAGGAGCACCAGGAGATGATCAGACATAAATCAAAGGTACCAAGTGGGAGAGTGCAGGTGCCAAGATGTGGCTAGCAGGCAGGAATGGCAAAGGGGTCCCAGCTGGATCCCTCCCATTGCTTCTTGGCTCTGTGGCCCTCTCACTGCACACACCATGCCCTTGCCGACAACCTGACTGTCTTCACAGGAGGAGGCTGTGTTGCTCAAAGATGGCTTCTGTGATAAAGCCACCCACCTGCACATGGTGACCTCTAGACTGGAGCAGGAATATGGCAGCACCAGGAGCAGGTTGACAGCCTGGATCAACGTAATGGTATCGATCCTGTTAGGCTTGGCATTTGTCGTATTTCGCTTTAGAACTTCAAGATTTTTTTAATAACCCCTGTAGTAACAAAGTAAGAGAGGTGTGCAGTGCCCCCACGTACAATTCTGTGAAATTTTGAAAGCCCTTCCTGGAAGATGCTTGCCATAGAGTATGAAAGTAGCCTCCACGTTCACTTGTCCTGCACCACCTAGTGCTTTCATGCATGTCTCCTCCAGGAGAAGTCCTCCTCTTCCCTCCCAGAGCACCTGGTCTCTTCACTTCATCTGAAGGCACGGGGAACATCTAAAGCCAGGGTGGCTTGGGGCGCAGAAAGGCCATAATGCCAGCAGGCGGGTCTGGGGGCATTTTGCCATGCTCAGAACACGTCATTGGGAGATCTAACCCACCTCTTCTAGAGACCTCCTCACCAGGGCTATGGGAAACATACCTGAGAGAGCTTTAAGCTCATGTCCTAGGGTCACACTTACTGCAGCAGCATGAAGTAGCATGGAGGTTGTGAGTAAGCCAGGAATCCACGTGGTGAGCGCTACCTGGTTTGCTTGGCATCAGTCCTGGGCAGAGTCACCCAGAAGGAGTGAGCCCATGACCCAGGGAGCAGTGGATGAAAGCCATCCTCTGCTATGTAGCTACTCCCACCCTGGTCCTTAGCAAGGCTCTTCTCACTTTGAAGCTGTGAGGAAGTTCTCCCCACAGGGCTGTTCTGCTCTCTGCTCACTCACCCCATCTCTGCCTTTCCTTCCTTCAGACCAAGAGATCCCCAAGTGCCCCTTCCAAGGATGTCTGGGGTGATAGAGCAGGAGATGGCTGTAGAAGGTTCATGGGAGGTGGGAGGTGTGTGTCCCATTGTATTGGTTTGGGCTGGGATAGAGTTAATTGTCTTCATAGCAGCTGGAGTGGTTCTGTGTTTTGGATTTGTGACCAAAACCATGTTGATAACACCCCCCTGTTTCAGCTGCTGCTGAACAGTGCCTGCCCAGCATCAAGACCTTTTCTGTTTCTCGCCTGCCGGCGAGTAGGCTGGGGGGGTGGGCAAGAAGTTGGGAGGGGACACAGCTGGGATAGCCGATCCTGACTGACCAAAGCAATATCCCAGACCATATGACGCTGTGCTCAAGCAATAAAAGCTGGGGGGAGAAGGAGGAAGGGGGGGACACGTTTGGAGTGATGGCGTTTGTCTTGCCAAGTAACTGTTAGACGTGATGGAGCCCTGCTTTCCTGGAGATGGCTGAACACCTGCCTGCCCATGGGAAGCAGTGAATGAATTCCTTGGTTTGCTTTGTTTGTGCACGCAGCTTTTGTTTTGCCTATTAAACTGTCTTTATCTCAACCTATGAGTTGTCTCACTTGTAGCCTTCCCATTCTCTCCTCCATCCCCCAGGATGTGTGGGGCTTAGCTGTCTAACAGGATTAACCCATGACACTCATGGACAAAGGGGTTTCCCTCTTCCCTACAGGGAATTAAATCTTCAGCGGCACCATGAGAAGAAGCAGGAACACCAAGCGTTCCAGTAATGTGAAGGCGTGGAGGTTTTTGAGTTCTTTATGGGCAGAGGGGCTGGTCCAAGGGCAGTCACTCCAATGGCACTAGCTCCTGAAATGGCTTTCCTGATGTGTGGGCACTCCACCCCTGCAGGGGAGGTCTGCAGAGCACAGCCCCTGCTCACCCGGCAAGGTGCTGGGGAACCTCCCGAGGATAAAGCCCAGGCTCTGTTCCTCCACGTGCCGTTGTGCCAGTGCTGCTTTCCCTCCTGAGCCCCCGCGCCATAAGAGCCTGTGTCGCTCCATCGCAAGACTCCAGACCTGGGAGCCATCCCACCGTGTCTCTGTGATCCCAAGAAGATTGTAGCCCTGCAGCTGCACACAGAGCTCTACCTCCTCATGTTTATTCCCCATACCACGTGCATTAATGTACAGACACTTTAGAGAGGTACCCCAGCACGTTTAGTTCCTGGAGAGGGTTTGGGCTTTTTTTCCATCATGGTGCCATGTTGGCACTGCCTTGCTTTCATGCAAGTGCTGGAAGTGACCTGCTTAAGGTCTGTTTTGTTGATTTTGTGATCCCTTCCCATCACATCACCCCCTGCCCTTTGCTCATTGACCCTGTCTGTCACTCCCTCACAGCACTGCTGGCTACTCCCTCCCTCTCATCCTTAGTTTAAAGCCCCCCTTACAAGGTCAGCCATTCAATGAGCAAAGATTCCTCTGCCCCTTTGGTGAGGTGGATCCTGTCTCTCCCAGGCAAATGCTGATCTGCATACAGGGTCCCATGGTCGTAGAGCCCCAAACCCCATTGCCAACATAATTTCCTCAGCCAACTGTTGACCTGCATTAGCAGTGCTCTCCTCCGCACACCCTCGCCCCTGGGGCCAGCAGGCAGGCATTCCCTCCAAACCATGGAGATCTGGTATGTGGTATGACTTGAGTTGTCTTCAGGCTCTGCTTTCTGAAATGAGAGGGCACCAAAATGCCTCCCTGAGGCAAAAAGAGGCCTGTTTTGGGGGAAGCTCTGGTGAGCTGATCTACTGATATGTCCTCCTGGTTAGGATTCCTTGCTCCTGCAAAGGACATGCACAAGGTCCTGCTTCACCCCAGCGTAGGCAAATGAACGTGGTTCCTCTCAGCCTTGTTTGACTTCTTCCTGAGGATAAGCACCTCCAACATCCAGAAAGGCAGCAGAGGTGGGCCAGTGGTGCTGTGGTGGTTTGAGGCAGGTGAGATGAATCTCACTGAGACAGCAAAGTTTGCTCCAAATCACATGGAGCAGTGTAAGGGCTCTCTGCCTCTGTCTACATCCATGCTGCTCCACGTGCCACCTCTCTGCACCTTCCACTAAGTGAAGATGGCATTGAAGTCTGCCTTTTGCCTTCTAAGACTGAGCAAACCCACTTCACTGAGCTTCTTCTTGTGCTTTATAAGCATCAGTCCCCTGACCATCTTGGTGGCCCTGATCAGATAAGATTTAGAATCCTGACCATCATGCCAATTTGTCGTGGGCGGGCGATTTAGACCGCTTAAAGAATCACCGCCAAAGGTATCAGCAAAAGTGGTTTTTATTGAAATATGATGTTGTAAAAGTGCAACTTATCAAAGTTCAATGGCAAGGTTCACTCTATTTCCTACTGCAAAAAGGATATAACAATGATTCAGAACTACCAATACAAAATCAAAGTTACCAATACAAAACCTTAGTGCAGTATAATACAAGATTATGCACAACATCGGTCACTTACCAAAGATCTGGAGCTGGTAAGAGGTCTCTGCCTCGAGGGGCAACCTTGAGAGGCGTCCCAGCTCAAGGGGAGAACACTGCCATGCAGCCAGCTGCTCAGCAAGGAGAGCTCAAGGGTGGCTCACTCAGGCTGTCGTACCGGGTCCTGCACTTGAGTCACAACAACCCCATGCAACGCCACAGGCTTGGGGAAGAGTGGCTGGAAAGCTGCCTGGCAGAGAAAGACCTGGGGGTGTTGGTTGACAGCTGCCTTAATACGAGCCGGCAATGTGCCCAGGTGGCCAAGGCGGCCAACAGCATCCTGGCCTGTATCGGAAATCGTGTGGCCAGCAGGACTAGGGAAGGGATTGTCCCCCTGTACTTGGCACTGATGAGGCCGCACCTCGAATACTGTGTTCAGTTTTGGGCCCCTCACTACAAGAAAGACATTGAGGTGCTGGAGCATGTCCAAAGAAGGGTAACGAAGCTGGTGAAGGGTCTGGAGAACAAGAGAAGGGGCTGAGGGAACCGGGGTGTTTTAGCCTGGAGAAAAGGAGGCCAAGGGGAGACCTCCTCGCTCTCTACAGCAACCTGAAAGGAGGTTGTGGCGAGGTGGGGGTCAGGCTCTTCTCCCAAACGACAGGACGAGAGGAAACGGCCTCAAGTTGCTCTCGGGGAGGTTTAGATGGGCTATTGGGAACAATTCCTTCACCCAAAGGGTTGTCGGGCACTGGAACAGGCTGCCCAGGGAAGGGGTGGAGTCACCATCCCCGGAGGGATTTAAAAGACATGTAGACGTGGTGCTTGGGGACACGGTTACTGGTGGAGTTGGTAGTGTTAGGTTTATGGTTGGACTCGATGATCTTAAGGGTCTTTTCCAACCTGAATGATTCTATAATTCTATGAATAAAGTGGCTGTCTTGTAGTCAAATTACATGCAATGGAAAAAGTATGCATGAGACTCCTTGTACCCACAATTTTCTTTGTTCCTTGATAAATAAGTCCTGGCAAAGCCACTCGCTGTTCATGTGTTAATTGCATGATCGGTGTTCCAAGCTCATATGTATCGATACTCACTGTGTCACTACTTCTTTGGGGGTTTTCAGAGAACAGATTGGAGCTGAAAAAGTTCTTGGCCCGGTTATGGCTTAGACCTTTACCTCCTTTGGAGTCTGAACCAAACTACCACTGGTTTGGTCAAGGAGTCACAGAATCATATAATGGTTTAAGTTGGAAGAGACCTTAAAGATCATCTCGTTCCAACCCCCCTGCCATGGGCAGGGACACCTTCCACTAGACCAGGTTGCTCAAAGCCCCATCCAGCCTGGCCTTGAACACTTCCAGGGAGGGGGCATCCACAACTTCTCTGGGCAGCCTGTTCCAGTGCCTCACCAATCTCATAGCAAAGATTTTTTTTCCTAATATCTAATCTAAATCTACCCTCCTTCAGTTTAAAACCATTACCTCTCATCCTATGACTGCACTCCCTGATAAAGAGTCCCTCTCCATCTTTCCTGTAGGCCCCCTTGAAGTACTGGGAGGCCTCTATAAGGTCTCCCAGAGCCTTCTCCAGGCTGAACAACCCCAGCTGTCCCAGCCTATCCTCACAGGAGAGGTGCTCCAGCCTCCTGATCATCTTCGTGGCTGTATTGGGTCTGGCTGAGACGGAGTTAATTCTCCCCACAGCAGCCCTCCTAGTACTGTGCTCTGTATTGGTAGCTAGAAAGGTTTTTGATAACACACCAGTGTTTTGGCTACTGCTGAGCAGTGCTTGCACTGCATCAAGGCTGTCTCTCCAACATTCCCCCCACCCCCGGTCACCGGCAGGCTGGGGCTGGGCAAGACCTTGGGAGAGGACATAGCCCGGACAGCTGACCCAAGCTGAGCAAACGGATATTCCATACCATATGGTCAGCTCAGCTATAAAAGCTAAGTAAAGGGAGATGGAAGGGGGGGCAGTCATTATTTTACGTTTGTCTTCCGGAGCAACCACTATGAGTACTGAAGCCCTGCTTCCTGGGAAGTGGCCCGACATCGCCTGCTGATGGGAAATAGAGAATAAAATCTTTTGTTTTCCTTTGCTTTTGCAGGCGACCTTTGCTTTTGCTTGATTAAACTGTCCTTATCTCGACCCATGAGCCTTTCATTATATTTTCTCTCCCCTGTCCAGCTGAGGAGGGGGAATGATAGAGCGGCTTTGGTGGGCATTTGGCATCCAGCCAGGGTGAACCTACCGCAGTTCTTTTTGGCATCATGGACAGGATACGACAACGGCAGTTTTGCATTAAGCGTGCTATAGCTATAGTAGTTTTTAAGTGGCAAGTTCCTGTGCCGGTCATGGAATTTGTTGGCTGCTCTGCTTATCTCTATTTTGCTGAGCTTGGGAACATGGTAATACAAATAATGGCTATATGCTTTGCCCTGGAATTAATGGCCTTGCTGTGCTGGGGGAGCTGTTTTGTGGGGAGGATGAAGGAACTTGAGAATGTGCTAATACAAACAATGGCTATGTGTTTTACCATGGCACTGGTGGCCTTGCTGTGCTGAGGGAGCTATCTTGTGGAGGAGATGAGGGAATACATCTCCCTCTCCCTACCTGGCATTGATGTGAATGGTTTTATTATGCAGGCTCCCAAGGTCCTTGTTCATCCTTATGTGAGCTGTTCAATACTACTAATTAATACTGGTGGTATATTATGGGTTTTGTGGAATCTGGTCTCGTCCTGGTATAATAGAAGACAACTTTTGGGTGAGGCAATACTGAAATGTGCCCTCAAGCAGCCGGTTCCTGGGTGGCAGGGTGTATAGAAGGATTTGGGCAGATTCCTAGGATGGTTATCACCTCCTATAACCTGGGACTTTACACCCGAACAGTCAAGCAACCCTGGCAAACTGACACTCCACCTGATAGAGGGGTGCCTTGCCTACTCCAGTGAAAACCAGCAGCTTCTCGCACTGTACTGGGGCCTGGCCTGTGCCTATCAAGCCACAGTTCAGTACTCAGAGGACTGTGGTTGATGCAGGGACCCAAACTGCATCTGAGGACACCATGCTTGAGATAGGGACCCAAACAGCAAGAACTACAGTAATTGCTCCAGTAGTGAAAAAGAAACAGTGGACAAGGAGATCAATGGGTCCATATCATCGATTAGTATGGGAAGAGAAAGAAGAGGAAAGGTTTGATCAAGAAGCTGGTCCTTCAATAAAGAATTTAGACAGGAAGCGGAAACTACCCTGTCCAGTCACATCTCTCCTTGATGATTTTTGAGATGTGAGAGTTCCCCCATGCAACCATGCTAACCAGCCTGTATAAGATGTATTGAGGAATGGTGAGCAGGTAGGTTTAATTGCAGAGATATTAACCTGCATTGATAGCTCCACTTGTTTGAGGGACCATGGTGGATTAAATAGCACTTGTCGCTGGCCTGTATGTTTGATGGCATAGAAATCCCAATTTCAGAAGTCAGTGGGTATGTAGTTTGGTCGGTTGTGGGAGTAGATTGATAGGCAGTAGGGGTAGCTGTTGGAGTAGTGTGAGGTCTGGGAATAGGTGTTAGCATGATCTTTAAGGATAGTCCATTTCCATTAGTTTTCCCGGTATCTGCCCACAGGGATACTGCTTCCACAGTTGTGTCACTAAAAAAGAAGCTAACCATACAGTAGGGGCGTGAGAAGTGGTTTGCTCTGCTTTTTGATCGAGCTTGATTTGTCCTTTTGATGACCACATAGGTATTTCCCTTTAAATAATTTGTTACATTACACTCAATAGAGATCTGTCACCTGGTGTAGCAGAAATAAGGTGACTTTTATTTGCTTTTACCATTATGTGGTTACCAGTGATTGTCATTGTAAGATTTTGTGCTGGGTCTTCCCAATATTCCTGTATTCGGATCAAATCTAAACTTGTATGGTGCAGAGTGTATTACAGTTACCATATTGATCAGCACAAATAAAGGAAGTGAGGGTCTCCACCTCATGCATCGAGCTTGTTGACATATAAGCTGAATTTGGTCCATGCTGGCGATGCTTGCTCCTGCGAGAAGGATAAGCAATCCTCCGATGGTTGACCCAGTCGCCAGGGGAGGTGTGCTGTGGTATCATTCCCGGTATCGTTCCTGGAAAGAGAAAACAACGTAAGTCTCGGTGGGGTTTTTCTGGACTGGTTACCCCTTCTAGACAGTGGCTAGGATGTATCCACCTGGTGCTAATACCATGTTTAGCTCCACTGTTGTCTTCTGCTTCCTAGGCCGGAGGGCTGTGGGGTTTTGTTAGTGTCGGTGGAACAGTGCCAGTTTGTGGTAAATCTACCACAATGGGTTGCTGTGCTTGAAGGGCAGTGGGCTGTATCTTTTCATCTGATGGGGTGCTCCGTGAGATGTTGATTGAAAGAATGCAGGAGTCACTGGGCTCCCTGTGAGGCTGTATCAGTTATTTAATTGGTGAATGACTTTAGGCAATCAGGTATCCCAGTGTTGTCCCACAAGTGGGGTTCAGTACCCAGTGTGCAATAAGCCAGTCTTACACACAGAGCCGAGATATTTGTTTATTTCATGTCTGCGCAGAGATGGGTGCCAGGTCGTAACTCCACAAAGCCAGCACATCACACCAAAGAAAATGTATTTATTCTGTTACATGATTAGTAAAAACCTGCCTAAATTTACGTTCATTGGTTAGTAGTCACCATCTCATCTACTATTGGCCAGTTATATTTAAATTAACCTCGCTTGCTGTGTAAATTAGCACACATGCTCCTTGCAGTCGTGGGGTGCAAGTTCTTCCAGCCTTGAATTGAGTCGGTGGTCGTGATCTCCCCCTGCCACTTTTCCCTTTCCCTTAGTTCATGCTTCTTTGGCAACCATCCGGCCTTCGGTGCCTTCTGGAGCAGGATGTTTCCTTTTATCAGTCTTTAGTTCCCTCTTCAAGGGCATAGGCGTCAGCAAAGCACACATCGTTTATACAAAGTAATCAGGCTTGCATAGTGAAGCTATCGAGTACTGGTCCTCCTTAAAGGACAACACATCATGTTTAGCCCTACATTGAGCAGTATCACCACGGCTAGGCCGTAACTCAAACATATGACTGCACCAGTGGGGCTCACGTGGTTTAAGGCTTCTTTTTAATGGTCCATTTGCTCTTTCTCCTATCCCGTTTGATTGAGGGTAGTAGAGGGTATGGAATACCCATTGAATTTCTTCCTGCTTTGCCCATTCCTGCACTTCCTTGCTGGAAAAATGTGAGCCATTGTCACTTTGGATGACATCAGGGGTTGGTAGGCCTGAAAACCAAGAGGATAATCCTCTAATGGTGCTCTGACCATTAACCTTCTGACATTTACTTGCCATAATTAGGCCCGAGACGACCTCTACTCCTGTGAGAATGTACCAATATCCTGAGGAGGGTTTAAAGGGTCCAATGTAATCAATTTGACATGTTGACCATAGGGTTTTTCCTTTATTAATGTGTAGGGGTGGTGTTTTAGAAGGGTGATCCGTTTGCAATTTCAATTCACATTGGGGGAATTCTGTAAGGATGGTGTCATGGTTTAACCCCAGCTGGCAACTAAACACCACGCAGCCGCTTGCTCACTCCTCCCCGGTGGGATGGGGGAGAGAATTGGAAGGGTAAAAGTGAGAAAAATCATGGGCTGAGATGAAGACAGTTTAATAGGTAAAGCAAAAGCTGTGCACACAAGCAAGGCAAGACAAGGAATTCATTCACCACTTCCCACGGGCAGGCAGGTGTTCAGCCATCTCCAGGAAAGCAGGGCTCCATCACATGTGACAGTGACTTGGGAAGACAAACACCATCACTCAAAACATCTCCCTGTCCTTCTTCCCCCCCCCCAAGATTTATATACTGAGCACGACATCATATGGTATGGAATATGCCTTTGGTCAGCTGGGGTCAGCTGTCCCGGCTGTGTCTCATCCTAACTTTTTGTGCTCCCCCAGCCTACTCACTGGTGGGGTGGGGTGAGAAGCAGAAAAGGCCTTGACTGTGTCTAAGCACTGTTCAGCAATAATGAAAACATCTTGGCATTATCAACACTGTTTTCAGCCCAAATCCGAAACATAGCTAGCTACTGTGAAGACAATTAACTCTACCCCAGTCAAAACCAGCACAGATGGTTTCACATGTTTTCCTGTTTAGAGGCCAGCCTTGGCTTTGGGCTGCAAAATAAACTGATTCTCGGCCTGTGTGGCCTAATTTCTGATGCAGCCATTCTCCCAGTCGGTACCATTCAGGATCTGGCGTACCTCCTGCTTTTATTCCCCTAATTCTGGCTAACTCATCCACTTGTTGGTTCCATTTTGTGGCTGGTAGATCATTGTTTACATGGGCTTTTACCCATCCTAGTTTAAATGGCACTTGTCTTGCTATATCTAATAGTAATTGCCAGTCTTCAGTCATCCAAACCGGGGATCTATTTACTTCCCAGTTTGGGGCTTCCCATTAACAAAGCCCTTGTGTGGCACCTGGCACAGGAGTCGACATAGATAACTTTTGCTGCGTTTTGTGCTGCTAGAACAACTGCCCTTAATTCTCCTACTTGTGCGCTACCTTCACCTTCTTCTATTACTTATTTGCTGGTGGTAATTTCGAACATGGTGGCTTTATACCACCATCTACTGTTTACCCTCTCTGCTGATGCACCAGTGTCCTGGTCTTGGCTGGGATAGATTTTCTTTCTAGTAGCTGGTATAGTGTTAAGTTTTGGGTTCGGTATGAGAAGAATGTTGATAACACACTGATGTTTTCACTTGTTGCTAAGTAGTGTTTAGTCTAAGGTCAAGGATTTTCCAGCTTCTCATGCCCAGCCAGCAAGAAGGCTGGAGGGGCACAAGAAGTGGGGAGGGGACACAGCCAGGGCAGCTGACCCAAAGTGGCCAAAGGGATATTCCATACCATGTGACATCATGCCCAGTATATAAACTGGGGGGAGTTGGCTGGGGGGGTGGATCGCTGCTCGGGAACTAACTGGGCATCGGTCGGCGAGCGGTGAGCAATTGCATTGTGCATCACTTGTTTTGTATATTCCAATTCTATTATTACTCTTATTATTATTATTATTATTATTTTATTATTGTTGTTATTATCGTTATTATTTTCTTCCTTTCTGTCCTATTAAACTGTTCTTATCTCAACCCACGAGTTTTACTTTTTCTTCCCAATTCTCTCCCCCATCCCACTGGGTGGGGGGGGAGTGAGCGAGCGGCTGCGTCGTGCTTAGTTGCTGGCTGGGCTTAAACCACGACCCTACATTAGGGGGTAAAACAAGCCTGTACATCAAGGCAGGGTTGGACCTGAAGTGGGTGAGGAGCAACCTTGAGGAGAAGGGCCTGGGCATTATGAGGGATGCCATACAGGGCAGTGGTGCTAAACATGAGTGTGGCCATGTGTATACTGGTCTGCACGGGGAGGAGCGTGGCCACCCAGGCAAGGGGAGTTGTCAACCCCTCCCCGCCCCTGACTGAGCACTGGTGTGGCCACATTTGGAATAGTGTGTCCCAGTGTGGGGGTCCCTGTTCTGGAGGAGTGGGGAGGAACTGGAGTGGGCCCATAGGAATTCTGCCAAGATGGGATTAGGGACCATGTGTGGAAAGGCTGAGACGTGGGGGCTTCATTGGCCTGGTGAAGTGGAGGCTCAGGCAAGTATAGCAGTAACTTGAGAAAGCTTGACCGTTAGTTTCAGAGATGAGTGCGTGATATTTGGTAGTGGGAAACAGCACGAGAAAGGAAACCACAAGTAACTGCAGGTTTGGATGGCCAGATGGACATGAGGAGGAAGAAATATCACTTGAAGGGTAGTGCTTTGATGCAACAGGTCACTCAGAGGGAGTCTGGGTTAGCCCATGATTTTGTGTTTGGAGGGACAGCCAGTGAGGATGGAGAGATGTCAGTAAAGGAAGGGACATGCCGGGGTGAGAACAAGGTGGGGAAGTGTGTTAGATGTCTACAGCCTGCAGGGAAAGAGGCACAGGCATGGGACAGTGTATGGCAGCCTATGGTGGAGATGGCCAAGGGTGCCTGCAAGGCTGAAAGGCCCTGACAGAACTGAGGTCTTTGTCCCCTTGGCTATGGCTGATACCTCTGCCACCAAGGCCTATGAGGAGACCCATTGTCCTCATGGCACTGAGGATACGTTGCCTCCTTGCACCTCCCCGGGCAGGCTGGGAGGTGTCGTACTGTTGTCCTTCACTTGGCATCACCCCCCCCCCCCCAGCCTGTGAAGAGCCCTGAGCCACGTGTGATGGACAGGATCTCTCTTCTGAGGGGCTGGGGTCAGGACTTGGCATTTGGCTTGATAAAACACACCAAGGCTTTACTCAGCATCAGAGCCACCAGCACTTTGCCTTTGCCTGCCTGTCATCATTGCATCCGGTTTTCTGCTCTAACGAGTCCATGGGGAGGCTGTGTTGGTAATGGCCCTCAGTGGGGCTCATTAATACTCCAAGAAACTTCAGCACTTTCTTCTGACTTTGCTCCTTGAGCAGCTTGTGCAATCTCCTCTCAGCATTGCAGATCCAGGGACTCAGCACCAAAACCATCATGGGGCTCATTACAAGGCAGAAATCCCCCAGGTGCCTTGTCTCTTCCCATAGTTTTCTTCAAGTCTTCAAGACTTGTACAGCTAATTGGAGAGGTTTCAGGATGGTAGTTAAAGAGGAAGAGTTCAAGGAGCTTTTAAGATGAAAGGCTTTTCACTTCTTAAGGTCGTCTTTTTATTCTGTTTTGTTTACAGAAGACGTGATAGCAGCATTCTCCAATTGATATTCATCCAGAGGGTCACCTAGGCAGGTATGGGCAGGTAGGAAAAGCAATCCCTTGAGGCCAGACACTCTATGGACAACCTTGCTCATCACCTCCCCAACCCCACCATTTTTCTGTTTGGACCTCTGGGCTTTGCATCACTTGTCCTTGCATCAGACTTCTTCACCGAAGTCTGCAGCTGGATGTTACAGCTCCTCGGCACCAATTCCCACCTGCTTTCCTCAGAGAACTGGCTGCACACAGGCACAGGAGGACTTCTCCTCATTGCCAAAACCCCAAAGTTACACATGATGCAATTTAATAAGCTTTAAAACACTCTCCTCAACTGTATGCCAAGTCCAAGCTGCAAGTCCAAGAGCTAGGAAAGGATAGATACAAACATAATTAAGGAGTTGACTCAAGAGTCAATTCAACTTCTCAGAGATGGAGCAAGTTTCTAACTCCCTGAAGCTCAAAGCAGCAACCAGATAGTTTGGAGGTATCTGAATGATCAAAGAGCAAGGGCAGGGGGAAATCTGGAGAGCCATGGGAAGGGTGTGTATCCATATAGTCTGCTGAAAAGATGCCTTTAGACATGGTCATTTAATCAGGAGAGGTGGGAACACCTGAAAGGTGAGGGAGATTAAACACACAGTGTAATAGAGTAGTGGTAATGCAAGTGCAGAGGGAGATCAATATTTCTTCTCCCATGATTAATGCACTTCCTGGAAATCCCCTTTCTGGCATGGTGGGAAAACATTGCCATTTTATTAAAAGTCCTCAGGTGTTTCAGCCTGAGCTTGAACCAGCTGGATTTTGAAAACCTCCCAGGACAGAGACTGCACAGCCTATCTGGCTGACCTCTTCCAACAGTTGATTGAACTGATGGTGAAAAAGTTTTTTCCTTATGTCTAGGCTGAATCTCTCCTCTTTCACCTTCCACCCATTGTTGTTGTCCTCCCACAATGCACCATCATGAAGAGCCTGGCTCTTTATTCTCCGTGACCTCCTCATAGGTAAGGCAGGCTGTGATGAGGTCTCCCTCAGCCTCCCTTGGCCTCTTGGCCACTTGGCCTCTGCTCACAGGCCCCCCATGCTGGGGGCCGTTCACTGAACCCGCTCCAGCTTGCCGACATCTTTCCTGTATTGGGGATCTGAAATATGGATGCAGTAACCTGGATAATCCCTCCCCTCGATCTCCTGGCCATGTTCCTGGTCATACAGCCCAGGACGCTGTTGACCTCCCTTGCTTTGGGGAACACAGCTGCCTCCTGTCCAGATCGCTGACCATCAAGACCTTCTCCACAGGGCTGTTCTCCAGCCAGGATGCTCCCAGCCTGTGCCATTGCCAGGGTTAGCGCATTGCAGGGGCAGAAACTGGCATTTGTCCTCGTGGAGTTTCATGAGGTTCCTGCTAATACATGTTCTCCTCCTCCTTGAACCCTCTCCCTAACACAGGGTCCTGGCGATCTTTTCCGTAAAGGCAAAGGCAAAGAAGGCATTGAGTCCCTCAGCCTCATCTGTGTCTGCTGTTACTAAATCACCCTCCCCATTCAGCAGCAGCCCTGCTTTTTCCTTGTTCGGCCTTGGTCTCCAACGAGCGATCAAAGCTCGCTGTTTTCCTCTCGACTTTCCTTGCAACCAACTCCAGGTAAGCTTTGCCTGTGCCAAAATCATACCTGCACAATGAAGGCGATGCACATGAATTCCTTGTTTGTACCTGTCTTTGCTGTCAACCTCTGGATGCTGCTTTGTGGCCCCGTCATCACCCTGTCCCTTGCATGGCCAAGCAACGGAGCTGCAAATATTGTTCCAGCCCAGCCCAGTCTCTCCTGTGCCTGCATGTCTCGGCTCCCATCCACGAGCCCTGGCTGTGCACCACAAACCCCCTGGCGTGAATCCTCACCCTGCATGGTCACACAGCTCAGCTAACTTTGGTGTTGTCCTCTCCCAGGCACTTTCCAGCCCGGCCCAGTCCCTTCTTGGCTCTTCTCATCTTGCCAGCGAAAGAGCAGCCTGCCCCAAGCTGGTGCATGCAGAAATAGGTTTCTCCTGGTCATTTATTCCCCCTGGAAGCACAGAGTTGCTCCTCCGCTCTTCTCCAGGGACACCCCTGTCCCAGAGAGCCTTTCCCCATGGGAGCGTGTCTGTGCTGGCCTGGCCGTCCACTCCTGCCCCCTCCTTGTCCTCCCCGCAGAGCCCTGAGCTGGTGGTGCTGCTCTGCAGACTGAGAGGGCTGTGGTGCCCGAAAGCCATGGGGAGACAGCCCCAGGCAGATCCCTTCTGATCATTCACCATCTCCACGGGAACTGGTCACACAGCCCAGGCCTCCTTCCCCAGCACATCGCCCCATGCCCTCCTCCCCTGAGCCCATGGAGAGCCCAAGCACAACATCATGGCCTTGCAGGGGCAATCTCTTCAGCCTGTTTTTGACTTCAGCTTTGGAAGAAGAGCCCAACCTCCAGACGCTGGCACTGAGCCTTTTATTACAGAGATGCAACGCAGGAGACCAGCTGTAACATCATGCCAGAGACATGTACGCAGGTCTCTGGGTCAGACAGACTGGGTTCATGTCACAGGAGAAGTGGAGTGGATGCAGACATTCCTGGACAAACATGATTATCACAAACCAAATCCCCAAAGCAGAGGAGGAACAGTTCCTGAGATGAACTGGAAAATACTTGTAAAGGTTATTGCTGCTGAAAGACAAGTGACTGAATCAGCTTCTTCAGTGTGTCTTTGAGCTCCTGGTTCCTCATGCTGTAGATGAGCGGGTTCAATGCTGGGGGCACCACCGAGTACAGAACTGCCATGACCAGATTCAAAGATGGTGAAGAGGTGGAGGTGGGCTTCAGGTAGGCAAACATGACAGTGCTGAGAAACAGGGAGACCACGGCCAGGTGAGGCAGGCACGTGGAAAAGGCTTTGTGGCGTCCCTGCTCAGAGGGGATCCTCAGCACAGCCCTGAAGATCTGCACATAGGACAGCACAATGAAAACAAAACACCCCAAAGCTAAAATAGCACTAAATATAAGAACCTCAGCTTCCCTGAGATAGGAGTTGGAGCGGCACAGCTTGAGGATCTGGGGGACTTCACAGAAGAACTGGTCTATGGTATTGCCTTGGCAGAGTGGCAGTGAAAACGTATTGGCAGTGTGCAGCACGGCATAGACAAAACCACTGCCCCAGGCAGCTGCTGCCATGTTGGCACAAGCTCTGCTGCCCAGGAGGGTCCCGTAGTGCAGGGGTTTGCAGACGGCAACATAGCGGTCATAGGCCATGACGGTGAGAAGAAAATACTCCACTGACATCAAGAAGAGAAAGAAAAAGACCTGTGCAGTGCATCCTGCATAGGAAATATCCCTGGTGTCCCAGAGGGAGTTGGCCATGGATTGGGGGACAGTGGTGGAGATGGAACCCAGGTCGAGGAGGGAGAGGTTGAGGAGGAAGAAGTACATGGGGGTGTGGAGGTGGTGGTCGCAGGCTATGGTGGTGATGATGAGGCCATTGCCCAGGAGGGCAGCCAGGTAGATGCCCAGGAAGAGCCAGAAGTGCAAGAGCTGCAGCTCCCGCGTGTCTGCGAATGCCAGGAGGAAGAACTGGGTGATGGAGCTGCTGTTGGGCATTTGCTGCCTCAGGGCTCTGTTCAAGAGGGAAAAGGCAGTGAGAAGTTAGAGAAGACTGAGCAAAATGGAAGGAATTTCTCATGGATTCTTCCCTTGCTACACACACCCCCTTCTCCTTTTCCAGGAGACCTTCCTTCACCTCCATGGTTGGAGCTTTGGTTGCTGCTGGCTGAGTGTGCTGTGAGGAGCAGAGCCTCTGCTGAATGCCCAGGAGTCAGTCCTGCTCTGCAACAGTGGGTTCATGGGAATGGTAGGGGCAGGTGCCAGATCTTAGGGGGGGAGATCACACTTATATGCTCCTCTGAAAAACCACCAGCCAGTGCTGAGAGCAGAGGGATCCACTGCAGGCCATTAAATGTCTCACCTCTTCTCAAGGTCTCACTTCAGCACCCCACTTCTAGGCAAGGACACATGTGGCTCATTTCACCAACCCAACAGCATTTCTTCAGTCGTAGCATCTCTGTGCTTCTCCATGGGGCTTTCAGATAACACAAAGGTGTTATTGGGCAGATTTGCACCCTGGAGGGCAGCTCACAGCTTGGAAGGGCCCCTCAAGGAGATAGCCAAGTGCCCTAACGATGGTATCTCATTAAGGGATGACATCAACATTGGTGGGCAGCTGCTGTCAGCCTCTGTGCTCTTCAGAGGGAAATGGGCAAGGTGCTGGAGAGCTGCACCACGGCTCTGCTGCAGCTCTGGCTGCAGAGGAAGTGGTTCATGGTTTGGACCCCACAGCCCTGAGGGCAGAGGCTTTGCTGGGTGGGAGAGAGGCAAGGGTCTTGCTCAGAGGAAGGGATCTGCATTGGAGGGGGATGATATGGAGTTTTCTGAATTCTCCCTCCCATAACATTTCTGGGTTTAGTTTCCTCTCATTCTCTGATCATATCCCTGCTGCCTGGAGATTTTCCTCCGGGGAGATGTTTCCCTGTCCCATGCCTTTGCAGGTGGAAAAGGACAGGTCAGAACAAACCTGATGGGTCCAGCAAAGCTGATGCTGGTGCTGTCCATAGGCAGAGGATTGGCTGAAGGCACTTCAGGAGGCTCCTAGCAGATCTACTGATCACTCAAAGTTACAGTCCAGGAGTCTCAGTGACTTGTTCAAACCTGAGAGTTCCTTTGCCACTTCTTCCTCTCCCCCCACCTTGCAACTGTAGGAAACAAACAAAAAAAAAACCCCTGACCCTTTAAAGCTCTTTAACTTTACAGCAATCCCTGCTTTGACCTTCCTCTCAAAAAGTCCCCTCAGAAATGTCCTGGGGGTGATGTGGATCTGTGAACAGACCTGATCCCTGCAGCACCCTCCCGACAGCAGAAGGACCCTGCCCTGCCGGGGGTTGCTCCTTCCACCCACAGCTTCTCCCCAGAGTGCCGTGGGGAGCTCCCCGGGCAGGCTGAGCGCTGACCCTGGCAGGCGGCAGAGCCCCTGCCCCGGCCCACAGAGCCCTGGGGTGCAGGGACCCTGCTCTGAAGGACAGCCCTGGGCACCCCTGGCTGCACGCCCGGCTTCACACCCCTGCAGTCAACCCCAGGAAAAGGCACCTGTCCCTCTGAGGGTACAGCAGGGAAGCCCTGCTCTGCAGCACATCCTCTTCCGCTACACTAGAGAAACTGTGAAAGTCCTCCTGGCAGATGCCATAGGTTGTGGACAGCTTTAGGAGACCCCTCCAGGAACAGCAGCTTCATGGCCCTGCACGCACAGACTTACCACCTGGAGGACTGTGAAGATTTCTCCCCCAGTGAGCTCTCAGCATCCACCTACCCCACACTGCCTTTAACCTCTCCCTGTCTGGCTTCTCTCCCCTCGCTGCCTGCAGGCAGTGCCCTCAGCCCTGCTGCGCTTTGCAGAGGAGCTGCTCCTGGGCAGAGCTGTCTCCGTGCAGCGCTGCTCATTTGCCATGAGCTCCCTCCGTCCCAGGAGCCCAGCCCAGCTCAGCAGCAGAGGACCAGCCCAAGGCAGCACTTTCTCTGACCCCTCTGGGCTCCCTCCAGGTGGCCCTGGGGAACTTACTGTGAACTAGGCTGAAGGAATCACTGATGTTCCCTCCCTCAGCTGGGGAAAGAAACTTATTTCCAGCAGCATCATTTCTCTTGTCAGAGAGAGTTGCACATGAGGATCAACTTTTATTTTCCCAGAATTATGGAAGGAAACCAGGAAGGTTACAAGGAGGGACATAATTTATCCAAAGTGAGGGAAGTGATTCAGCTGAGTCAATCAAGGCATCTCATTCTAGATTTGTAGTCCTGGAAGGGGACTCAGCTCTCTCCCATGACTGCCACAAACCTTCAGCAGGTGAGATTCCTCTTGCCTCAATTTGGGCATGCACAAAATGGGCACCTGCAGGTGAGCTGCTTGTCTCATCTGCTCTGTTAATTAATGGAGATGGAGGTCAGGAGTGAGCTGTTCAGATGAAAACACCTGGTGACATGTAAGGTGCCAGAGGTGGTCCAAGATGTATGCAGGTAGCTGCAAGCTCTGCTGGAGTAGCTCTTAGAGGCAGGACAGCATCTGGGGGCATCTTCTGGGAGGCTGGTGAGGCATTCCTTTGGCCAACTTAAAGGCACTTAAAGGGTGTCTACAAAGAGAATGGAGGCACTGTCGTCACAAGGAGTCCCATGGGGAAGACAAGGGGCAATGGGTTCAAGTTGCACCGGGGGAAGTTTCATCTTGACATAAGAAAGAAATTTTTTAGAGTGAGAACAATCATTTGGTGGAACAACCTCCCCAGGGATGTGGTCGAGTCCCCATCACTGGAGGTTTTCAAGATGCAATTGGACAGGGTGATATATAATCTCCGCTAGGGTCCCTTTCCCACAAAAGGTTGGACCAGACAATCTTTTGAGGTCCCTTCCAACCTGAGCTGGTCTATGATTCTCTGATTGTACTGAAATGACTGCAGATGCCCAATTTAATTGGTAACAGAATCTGTTCCTATTCATTATGTTTATGGCAGCCTCTTGAAGTATTCAGCTGACCAAATGGAGTTGTGTGCCATAGGGAGAGCTCAATCTCTCTCTTTATATTCTCCATCAGCTGCATTTTCTAGAACTCCATTGACTGTGATGGCACTTGTCTCATGGACATCCCTACAATGCCAAAGCTAATTCATGGGAGCTACATAATTTTATGGACAGGTAATCAGGCAAAAATGCCTGCAGGGATGAGCAAGGACTCCCTGACAAAACTCAAACACAAAGAGGAAGCACACAGAGGGTGGAAGCAGGGACAGGCAACCTGGGAGGAATAGAGAGACATTGTCCAAGCATGCAGAGCTAAGGTTGGGAAAGCCAAAGCCCAAACAGAGTTGAACCTGGCCAGGGATATCAAAGGCATCAAGAAGGGCTTCTGTAAGAACATGGTTGATAAAAGGAATGTTAGGGAAAATGTGGGCTTGCTGCTGGATGAGGAGGGGACCCCGTGACACAGGACATAGGAAAGGCTGAGGTACTGAATGCCTTCTTCACCTCAGCCTTTACTAGCAAAACTAACCTTCAGCAATCCCAGGTCTCAGAGACCAGGGGAAAGGCTGGAGCAAGGAAGATGTAACCTTGGTAGAAGAGGATCTGGTCACTGAATACCTAAGCAAATGGGACACACAAAAGTCCATGGGCCCCAATAGGATGCACTCACGAGTGCTGAGGGAGCTGGCAGATGTCATTGCAAGACCACTCTTGATAATCTTTAATCACTCATGGTGACTGGGAGAAGTGCTCAAAGACTGGAGGAAATCAAATGTCAGTCCTGTCTTCAAGAGGGGCAAGAAGGAGGACCCAGGGACGTACAGACCGGTCAGCCTCATCTTGATCCCTGGGAACACGATGGAGCAGCTGATCCTGGAAACCATTTCCAGGCACATGAACAAGAAATTCATCAGGCATTGTCAAGCATGGATTCACCAAGGGGGAGTCATGCTTGACTGACCTGATAACCTTCTCCAATTAAATGATTGCCTTCGTAGACAAGAGGAGAGCAGTGGTTATTGTCTGTCTTGATTTCTGCAAGGCTTTTGGCACTGTCTGCCATAAGATGCCCATGGAGAAGCTGTTGAAGTCTGGGCTGGATGATCAGACAGTGAGGTGGGTTGAAAACCGGCTGAATGGCTGGGCCCAACAAGTGGTGATCAGTGACATGAAGTCTAGTTGGAAGCCACTAACTAGAAGTGTACCCTAAGGTTCAATACTGTGTCCAATCCTGCTCAAAATCTTCATAAATGATCTGCATGATAAGGCAGAGTGTACGCTCAACAGGTTTGCTGATGATGCCAAACTGGAAGGAGTAGCTGATACACCAGAGGGTTGTGTTGCCATCCAGAGGGACCTCAACGGACTGGAGAAATTGGCTCACAGGAACCTCCATGAAGTTCAACAAGAAGTGCCAAGTCCTGCCCCTGGGGAGGAACAATCCCATGCACCAGTGTATGCTGGGGGTCTCCCAGCTGGAAAGCAGCTTGGCAGAAAAGGCCCTGGGCGTCCTGGTGGACACCAAGTTGAACATGAACCAGCAATGTGCCCTTGCGGGAAAGACAATGAATGTTATCCTGGGCTGCGTTAGACAATGTATTGTCAGCAGGTCAAAGGACGTGATCCTTGTCCTCTCCTCAGCACTGGTGAGGCCACACCTGGAGTCTATTTCTGGGCTCCTCGGTACCGGAGAGGCATGGACATACTGTAGAGAGTCCAACAAAGGGACATGAAGATGATGAAGGTGCTGGAGCATCTCTCCTATGGGAAGAGGCTGAGACACCTGGGACTGTTCAGCCTGGGGAGGAGAATGCTCAGGGAAGATCTTATCAAAGTATATAAATACCTGAAGGGAGGGTTCAAGGAGGACGGAGCCAGGCTCTTTTCAGTGGTTCCCCAGGACCAGAGGCAATGGGCACAAACTGAAACACAAGAGGATCCCTATGAACATCAGGAAACACTTATTTTTACTGTGACAGTGACCAAGCACTGGCACAGGTTTCCCAGGGAGCCCTGGAGATATTTAAAACTCATCTGGACATGTTCCTGGGCCACCAGCTCTCTGATTCTGTGCAAAGCTGTTATGATGTCTTAGATCTACATGATGAGCGCCACAGGATGACCAAGACTGTCTAAATGCAACTTCTAGATAGATGGATGATGCCATTAATAATAAAAATTAAGCACCATTGGAGACCAATGAGGAAAGCCAACGGTTGGGATTGAGAACCTCCTGGGAAGAGCGAAAAGGAAAAGTTGGGTCCCTGGGTGAAAAGTACCCTGGACTCTTGGGGTTAGTATCTGGTTCAGAACAGCTTCCTGAAGAACACGTGCATCCATGGAGGGTGATTCCCTGGACCCACACCAGGCAGCAGCCAGGTTTCCCAGCAGGGCTGTCCATGCCCCCTTCCAGAAATGGCCATGTCTCTCCATTCAGCATTCATGGATCCCAAAATAGCAATTTAGGAAAGACTTCTATGTGATGGGAAGGCCTCCCTCAGGTACATCTGTCCTCCTTGAATCCAGGTCCTTGTGCAAGGCTCAGGTGGGTGCTCATTTGGTGCCCACATTTGTCTGCCAGGTGGCTGGTTAGTGCCATTACCAAGCAGGGAGCAAGAGATTTGGTCCCAGGACAAGTTCTGTCCCAGTTGCAGTTGCAGCTCACAGCTGTGGTGTCTCAAGTCACTGACCCATGGATGGGGTCTTTGATAAATCAAGCCCCATACATGTAAATCACCACAATTAGTGTGGGTGACATGATGCCATGATGCCAACATGGAAAGAAGTATTGATCTGCCTCTGCATTGGCTCTCATTACTCTTTCACATCTTTCCACATGTTCTCCTTAAACTGACCCCTTCTCAGACTTCTGTAGTCTGCCTGATGGTCCCTTTAGCCAAATCCTGAATTATGTTCCTACCAGTCCTTTCCCATGTATCTCACTGAAGGTTTTCCACTAAGGTTGCCCACCTGTGGAAAGTGGACTTCAGTGGAAGCAACTTGGACTTGATATGCAGCTGAGGAATGTGTTTTATTTTTCATTGAACTATTCCTTTCTTTTCCTTTCTTTTTTTTTTTTTTTTTCTTGGCAGGTAAGAAACAGCCTTCTGTGACGGCGCACAGCTGGTTCTCCAAATAAAGCAGGTGGGAACTGGTGCAAATGAGCTGAAATATTCAGCTACACAATTTAGTGGAAAAAGCTTGGATTTGAGAAAGCATGATGCAAGTCCCAGGTGGCTGATGGCAGGGTGTGTGGGAGGTGGGGGGGACAGAGTTTGCGCACACAGTGTCATACAGAAAGGATCTTACTTTTCCCACATATTCAGACTTCATTAGGAGACAGTCTGGATCGATAAGAATTGGCGAAGGCTGGTATCACTTGTTCTGTGAGCAGAGAAATAAAGAAAACGGGTAAAAGAATAAATCCTGTTTTATTGTAATTTATTACTGAAGTCTTCTCAGTTCGGCTACACTCCTGGAGTCCCTCAACTCAGCCACACAAGACTTGAAGAATTAGGAAGAGTTATGCAGGGAGACTTGGCTTGTTATGGCACTTTGCGTGTTAACGAGCCCTCTGGTGCCAAGTTCCTGAACTGCAGATACTGAAAGAGTGAACCAGCCTGTACTGTGGTTACATGGCAAAGGTTTGGTAGTGGCGGGTCGGCAGGGGTGGCTTCTGTAAGAAGATGCCAAAGCTGCCCGCATGTCTGACAGAGCCAGTTCCAGTCGGCTCCAAGACAGACCCACTGCTGGCCAAAGCTGAGTCCATTAATGACATTGGTAGCGCTTCTGTGATAACATATTTAAGAAGGGGTAAAATATTGTTGTACAACAGCAGCTGGGAGAGGTGAGTGAGACTGTGAGACAAACAGCCCTGCAGGCACCAAGGCCAGTGAAGAAGGAGGGGGAGGAGATGCTCCAGGCGCAGGAGCAGAGGTTCCCCTGCAGCCCGTGGTGAAGACCACGGTGAGGCAGGCTGTCCCCCTGCAGTCCATGGAGGTCCATGGTGGAGCAGATATCCACCTGCAGCCTGGGGAGGACCCCACACCAGAGAAGGTGGATGTGCCCTGAAGGAGACTGTGACACTGTGAAGAGCCCAGGCTGGAGCAGGTCTTCTGGCAGGACCTGTGACCCCATAGGGGACCCACACTGGAGCAGTCTGTTCCTGAAGGACTGCAGCCCATGGGAAGGACTCACGTTGGAGAAGTTTGTTCAGGACTGTCTGCTGTGGGTGGGACTGCATGCTGGAGCAGGAGAAGAGAGTGAGGAGGAAGGCGTGGCAATTTCCCATCCCCCTGTGCAGCTCAGAGGGAGGAGGTGCAGAAACTGGGAGTGAAGTTGAGCCCTGGAAGAAGGGAGGGGTGGGGGGAAGGTGTTTTTAGATTTGTTCTTATTTCTCATTGTCCTACTCTGATTTGATTGTCACAGTCAATAATTAAATTAATTTCCCCAAGATGAGTCTGTTTTGCCTGTGATGGTAATTGCTGAGTGATCTTCCTGTCCTTATCTCAACCCATGAGCCTTTCATCATATTTTCTCTCCCCCTGTCCTGCTGAGGAGGCGAAGCGATAAAGTGTCTTGCTGAGTACCTGGTGGCCAGACAAGGTCAACCCACCACAGCTGTCCACCTGGCAAATCCTACCCCAGGTGTCTCTTGGGTCCCTAGAGTCATCACTGTGACTGAGGGGTGGGGAACAGTCCCCCTGGCACAGTCCCCATGACAGACCTTGATGCCCCATCCTCCCACAGCCTTCCTGCCTTGGCATGCCTGCCAGCACACAGCCCCTTACCAGCCCTGGCTCTATTCCATGCAGGAGTTCACCCTGCTCTGGGGTCTGCCAAGGTGTCCTGGTTTTGGGTGGGATAAAGTCAATTTGCTTTCTAGTAGCTGGTATAGTGTTATGTTTTGAGAAGAATGTTGATAACACACTGATGTTTTCACTTGTTGCTAAGTAGTATTTAGTCTAAGTCAAGGATTTTCCAGATTCTCATGCCCAGCCAGCAAGAAGGTTGGCGGGGCACAAGAAGTTGGGAGGAGACACAGCCAGGGCAGCTGACCCAAAGTGGCCAAAGGGGTATTCCATACCATGTGAGGTCATGCCCAGTACCTGGAGTACTGTGTTCAGCTCTGGGGCCTCCACCATAAGACATGGACCTGCTCGAGCGGGTCCAGAGGAGGGCCACAAAGATGATCAGGGGACTGGAGCACCTTCCCTATGAGGACAGGCTGAGAGAGTTGGGGTTGTTCAGCCTGGAGAAGAGAAGGCTCTGGGGAGACCTTAGAGCAGCCTTCCAGTACTTCAAGGGGGCCTACAAAACACTTGGGGAAGGACTCTTTATCAGGGAGTGCGGTGATAGGATGAGAGGTAACAGTTCTAAACTGAAGGAGGGTAGGCTTAGATTAGATATTAGGAAGAAGTTCTTTACTGTGACGGTGGTGAGGCACTGGAACGGGTTGCCCAGAGAGGTGGTAGATGCCCCATCACTGGCCGTGTTCAAGCTCACGTTGGATGGGGCTTTGAGCACCCTGATCTGGTAAGAGATCACTCCATGGCAGGAGTGTTGGAACTAGATGATCTTTAAGGGTCCCTTCCAGCCCAAACAATTCTATGATTCTCCCAGTATAGACGTTGATTACAGCAGGAGGATGGGGCTGGTCAGATTTCAAAGACCAGCTCTCACCTGGACGGTGGTGAATGGCCCTCCCTGTGCTCCCCGCAGGCCCCGAGCTGGTGGTGCTGCTCTGCAGAGCAAGTGGGCTCTGGTGCCCATGAGGTGACTCCGCATGACCATACTGGTCAGGGTGGGAAGCAGACCCAGCCAGCTGGGGATCACTGCTGCTAATCCCCCTCCCCAGGGTCTGTGGATGTGGCAGGTGTTTGAAGTGATGATTGTGCATTTCCAGTGACTGCAGATGTGTCCAGGCGTACCTCTAGCTCCAGCTAACTTCACTAATGGTGACATGAATCACTCCCCAGATTCCCTTCCCTGTGCCTGACAGGTTCCCACTGCCTCCCCTGGGATTACAGAGTCCTTCCTTGCCTGCAGATACATGGATTTAATGTTTTTCCTTTGGGGGATTCCATCCTGAGAGGTTTCTCACTTTGTGGGGCTCCAGTCACTTCACGCCTCAAGCACATGCTGTCCCTGGAGGTCCCTTGGGTTCTCCAGTCAGCTTGAGATTCACCTCGTCTGCATGTCACTTGTGGGACAGCCCTGGGTATGTAATGAAGTGACCATTCACCATCCAGGCCTTGTTCTCTGACAAGTCATAATGTCACAGTGAGCTTTTTGCTCCTGAAACCAAGGAGAAACACTCCCATCTGGGGAGCAATTCTTTGGGACTATTCTTGGCACCAGATTTGGAAGATGAATGCAGCCTTCAGGCAGTGCGCTGGGGAGATCCTACTTGATTACAGAGATAAGACAGTCTGCGCCAACCCGGTCTTAGACATACATTTATATGGGCCCCATGTGAGACAGAAAAGATTCATTCCTCATTAGCAGTGGGAAAAATCCAAATATTTCTGTAGACACATAAGAAGCACAAACAGTAAAATACTTTCATCCAAAAAATTATCATGATAATGAAAACAAGCAAAACACAAACCTGGAATAGGGTGCACTGGAAGTCATTTGTGGAGAGTGATGGGAACTTTATGACTACAGAAAAATGTCCATAAAATAGTTTTCCTAATGGCATCCTTGATCTCCTGGTTCCTCATGCTGTAGATGAGCGGGTTCAATGCTGGGGGCACCACCGAGTACAGAACTGCCACCACCAGATTCAAAGATGGTGAAGAGGTGGAGGTGGGCTTCAGGTAGGCAAATATGACAGTGCTGAGAAACAGGGAGACCACGGCCAGGTGAGGCAGGCACGTGGAAAAGGCTTTGTGGCGTCCCTGCTCAGAGGGGATCCTCAGCACAGCCCTGAAGATCTGCACATAGGACAGCACAATGAAAATAAAACACCCAATACCTGAACAAATACAAAACACAAGAAGCCCAACTTCCCTGAGGTATGAGTTGGAGCAGGAGAGCTTGAGGATCTGGGGAAGTTCACAGAAGAACTGGTCTATGGTATTGCCTTGGCAGAGTGGCAGTGAAAACGTATTGGCAGTGTGCACCACAGCACTGAGAAAACCACCACCCCAGGCAGCTGCTGCCATGTTGACACAAGCCCGGCTGCCCAGGAGGGTCCCGTAGTGCAGGGGTTTGCAGATGGCAACATAGCGGTCATAGGCCATGACGGTGAGGAGATAAAACTCTCCTGTGACAAACAAGACAAACATAGAGACCTGGGTAGCACATCCATAGTAGGAAATATCCCTGGTGTCCCAGAGGGAGTTGGCCATGGATTGGGGGACAGTGGTGGAGATGGAACCCAGGTCGAGGAGGGAGAGGTTGAGGAGGAAGAAGTACATGGGGGTGTGGAGGTGGTGGTCGCAGGCTATGGTGGTGATGATGAGGCCATTTCCCAGGAGGGCAGCCAGGTAGATGCCCAGGAAGAGCCAGAAGTGCAAGAGCTGCAGCTCCCGCGTGTCTGCAAACTCCAGGAGGAGGAACTTGCTGACGGAGCTGCTGTTGGACATTTGCTGCCTCTGGGATTTGGGTGCTGTGCAAGGAGGAAAAGTCAGTGGAGAGACTTCTTTAAGAAAAACCCTTGTGTTTTCTCATTGAAATCCTCCTCCCTGATCTGAATGAGGAACAAGTCAGCTCATTCCCCAACCCTATCAACTGAGTGACGTGCCTGACATTTTAAAATGGAGCTTGGGCACCTAGTTCCCATGAAGACACTTCCAGGGCATATCTGCAGAGTCAGTATCAGGACAGAAGCTGATCTGCGCCCCCACATAAGCCCCAGAGAGCAAGACCACCATGGATACGTGGAGAAATGAAGAAAAATACTGCAGTGCTCAAAAAAAAATGAAGCAAGGAGAGAAAGACAGAAGCATGCAGTGAAGCCTCGTCCCTACCCAGCTGTGCACTCCATCTCAAAGTGTAGGTGCTTTGAGCCCCTTTGTTGTGTACCACATTGGAGGACACATGCAGCTCTCCTCTTCTGGAGTTCCGGCTGCGGAGGAGGTGACTCATGCCCTGGACCCCATGGCCTTGTGGGCAGAGGCCATGCTGGGTGGGAGAGGAGACCGGGGGGGGGTAGCTCTGGGGAAGGCATCTGCACTGCAGGGGATGGCAGGGACATGCCCAAATCCCTCCTCCAGCGGCATTTCTGGGAGCAGCTCCCTCTCACTCCCTGCCCATGTCTCTGTTGCCTGGAGATGTCCCTGCCCAGAGCTGTTTCTCTGTCCTCACGTCTCCTCCCTGTCCATGTTCACAGACCCCATCCCACCCACTGTGTGCTCTTCTCTGCCCCGCAGACACCTCCTGGTAGCAGGGCACTGCCCAGGGGCATCTCTGTGTGTGCAGAGTCTAAGGGACATCTCAGACAAGTCCTATGAGATTTGCAGTCTCAGTGCCTTCTCCAGAATGGAGAAAAATTCCAATCAACCACTGCCCACCCAGACAACCAAGAAAAGAAAACTCAAAGCACAGCCTCCTTCCCTTTCAGATAGCCCCAGCCTTGACCTTCCTCTTGAAAAGACTCCTCCAGAGATGTCCTCAGGGTGATGTGGAGCTGTAAGCAGCCCTGACCCATGCAGCACCCTGCCAGCTGTTGCTCCTTCCACCCACAGCTTCTCCCCAGAGTGCCGTGGGGAGCTCCCCGGGCAGGCTGAGCGCTGACCCTGGCAGGCGGCAGAGCCCCTGCCCCGGCCCACAGAGCCCTGGGGTGCAGGGACCCTGCTCTGAAGGACAGCCCTGGGCACCCCTGGCTGCACGCCCGGCTTCACACCCCTGCAGTCAACCCCAGGAAAAGGCACCTGTCCCTCTGAGGGTACAGCAGGGAAGCCCTGCTCTGCAGCACATCCTCTTCCGCTACACTAGAGAAACTGTGAAAGTCCTCCTGGCAGATGCCATAGGTTGTGGACAGCTTTAGGAGACCCCTCCAGGAACAGCAGCTTCATGGCCCTGCACGCACAGACTTACCACCTGGAGGACTGTGAAGATTTCTCCCCCAGTGAGCTCTCAGCATCCACCTACCCCACACTGCCTTTAACCTCTCCCTGTCTGGCTTCTCTCCCCTCGCTGCCTGCAGGCAGTGCCCTCAGCCCTGCTGCGCTTTGCAGAGGAGCTGCTCCTGGGCAGAGCTGTCTCCGTGCAGCGCTGCTCATTTGCCATGAGCTCCCTCCGTCCCAGGAGCCCAGCCCAGCTCAGCAGCAGAGGACCAGCCCAAGGTGCCTCTTTCTCTGACCCTTCTGGGCTCCCTCCAGGTGTCTCTGGGGCTCTACCGTGAAACAGGCTGAAGCAATCACTTATGTCTCCTATCAGAGACAGATCTGGGCATGAGAATAATCTTTCTCATCCCATTATAAGACAGGACAGCCAGACAGTGACAGGCAAGGATCACCTTTGTCCAAGCTGAGGGAAGTGATTCAGTTGAGTCACTCAAGGCATCTCATTCTGGGTTTGTAGTCCTGGGGCTAGAAGGGGACTTTGCTCCCTCCCATGCCTGCCACAAACCCTCAGCAGGTGGGATTCCTCTCCTTAATTCAGGTGTGCACAAAATAGGCACCTGTATGTGAGCTGCTTGTTTCAGCTCCCATGCTAATTAATGGAAATGTAGGGTAGGAGTGAGCTGTTCAGATGAAAACATCTGATGACATTTGAGATGCCAGAGGTTGTCCAAAGTATGTGCAGGACAGCTGAACCTGTCCCTATTTGTTGTTTTCTGGGCAGCCTACACAGGTTTTCAGTTGACCAAATCATGTCATGTACCATAGGGAGATCTCAGCTTGACTCTGTCTTCACCATCAGCTGGGTTTTCTAGATCTCCTTTGACTATAATGACAGTTGTCTCATCAACATCCCCACATGGCCTAATGAAATTAGAATCATAGAATCATTTAGGTTGGAAAAGACCTTCAAGATCACTGAGTCCAACCATCATCCATGCCCACTAAACCATGTTCTGGAGTACCTTGTCTATGTGCTTTTTGAATACCTCCAGGGATGGTGACTCAACCACTTCCCTGGGCAGCCTATTCCAATGTCTGACAACCCTCTCAGTAAAGAAATTTTTCCTAATATCCAACCTAAATCTCCCTTGCCGCAACTTGAGGACATTTCCTCTCATCCTATGGCTTGTTACTTGGGAGAAGATACCCGCACCCACCTCACCACAACCTCCTTTCAGGTAGTTGCAGAGAGCGATAAGGTCTCCCCTCAGCCTCCTTTTCTCCACACTAAACAGCCCCAGTTCCCTCAGCCGCTCCTCACAAGATTTGTGCTCCAGGCCCCTCACCAACTTGGTTGCCCTTCTCTGGACACGCTCCAGCACCTCCATGTCTTTCCTGTAGTGAGGGGCCCAAAACTGAACACAGGACTCGAGGTGCGGCCTCACCAGTCCCGAATACAGGGGAACAATCACCTCCCTGCTCCTGCTGGCCACACTATTTCTGATGCAGGCCAGGATGCCGTTGGCCTTCTTGGCCACCTGGGCACACTGCTGGCTCATCTTCAGCCGGCTGTCAACCAGCACCCCCAGGTCCTTCTCTGCCGGGCAGCTTTCCAGCCACTCTTCCCCAAGCCTGTAGCGCTGCGTGGGGTTGCTGTGACGAAAGTGCAGGACCCGGCACTTGGCCTTGTTGAGCTTCATACAATTGGCCTCGGCCCATCGATCCAGCCTGTCCAGATCTCTCTGTAGAGCCTTCCTACCCTCAAGCAGATCAACCCTGCCTCCCAACTTGGTGTTGTCTGCAAACTTGCTGAGGGTGCACTCAATCCCCTCATCCAGATCATCGATAAAGATATTACACAGAACGGGGCCCAACACCGAGCCCTGGGGAACACCACTTGTGACCCGCCGCCAACTGGATTTCACCCCATTCACCACAACCCTCTAGGGCTCGTCCATCCAGCCAGTTTTTCACCCAGCGAAGAGTACACTTGTCCAAGCCATGAGACGCCAGCTTCTCAAGGAGTATGCCGTGAGAGACAATGTCAAAGGCCTAGCTGAAGTCAAGGTAGATAACATCCACAGCCTTTCCCTCATCCACCAGGCGGGTCACCTGGTCATAGAAGGAGATCAGGTAGGTCAAGCAGTTACTCTATTTATTGGCTAAATACAGACCTGTAGTGCTATGGGACAGGGGTGGCTGGAGAGCAGCCCTGCAGAAAGGCACTTGGGTGTGCTGGTCGACAGCAGGCTCAATAGGAGTCAGCAGTGTGCCCTGGCAGCCAAGAGGGCAAACCCCATCCTGGGGTGCATCAAACACAGTATAACCAGCCAGTCAAAAGAGGTGATTATCCAGCTGTATTCAGCATTGGTGTGGCCTCACTTTGAATACTTTGTGCAGTTCTGGGCCCCACAGTTTAAGAACGATGTGAAGGTCCTTGAACGCGTCCAGAGGAGGGCAACAAAGCTGGTGAAAGGGCTGGAAGGAATGTCCTATGAGGAGTGACTAAGGACTTTGGGCTTGTCTAGTTTGGAGACAAGGAGGCTGAGGGGCAATGTCATCGCTCTCTACGGCTTCCAGAGGAGGCGAAACGGAGAGGGAGGTGCTGAGCTCTTCTCCCTGGGATCCAGTGATATGATGTGTGGGAATGATTCAAAGCTGCACCCAGGAAGGTTTAGACTTGACATTAGGAAGCGTTTCTTTACCAAGAGGATGGTCAAACACTGGAATAGGCTTCCTAGAGAGGTAGTCATTGCCCCAAGCCTGTCAGAGTATACAAGGCATTTGGACAAGCCCTTAATAACATGCTTTAACTTGGTCAGCCCTAAATCAGTCAGGCAGTTGGACTAGACGATCATTGTAGGTCCCTTCCAACTGAAATAGTCTTGTCTCTTCTCTTCTCTTCTCTTCTCTTCTCTTCTCTTCTCTTCTCTTCTCTTCTCCCTCCTCTTCTCTCCGATGCCAAGGCTTTCCCAAAAACCTTCATGTGTCTGGCAGGGATTGTCTGGTTCAGCCAGGTAGCTGATGAGAGAAATGGTGGGGTTGGGGGGCAGGGACACAGACTGCCCATGGAGTGTCTGACATAAAGGTTACTGATTTCCCTACATATTCAGACTCCATTAGGAGATGCTTAGGATCAATCTCAGGTGGAGATTGCTGACATCACTTAACCTGTAAGTACAAAAATGAAGAAAATTGGAAAATGAAGAAAGCCTTTCTTAGTTTTAGTTACTATTGAAATGTTTTCACTTTGGCTGCACTCCTGAAATCTCTCTGATCAACCAAATAAGAACTGAGGAATTAAGGGAAATTATGCCCAGAGACTTAGCTTGTTAGGGTGTTGTGCATGTTAATGAGCCCTCTGGTGCCAAGTTCCTGAACTGCTGATACTGAAAGTTTGAAGAAGCCTCTAGAGAAGTAAAAGTCAAAAGCAAACATCCAGGTTTCTGAGGGTGTTAGCGGGCCTCACTGAGGGCCATCACTGAAGAGCCCATGGATGGAATGACCAGACAGGTTGCCCACCCCTGGGGGCTGGTGAAGCAGGAAGTCAGAGACACTGGTTACACGTGGAAAATCAAATGTGGAGGCGGCTCTGAAAGCCTTCGATGTGTTTTGCCAAGCAAGATGGCCAAGCCTTGACCCTCATCCCCTGCAAAGCAGGAACCTTCCTCTCACGGGATGCTCAGGGCTCTTCCTGGGGGCAGTGTGATGTGGGGGTGTGCGATACCGAGGGGAGCACAGCTCTAGGACACCTCCCATGCTCTATGGTGGTGAGGAAGCAACGAGACCCTGGCGTTGTAAGGAACCGACGTCCTCTCCCGGGCCTCACTGGAAAAGACAACAGCCATAGCTGAGAGGACAAGGACCTCAGTTCTGTTGGGGGTGGGTCTGGGCCCCACCAAGTCCCTTGGCTGTCCCTAGCAAGTTGTCCTACACTATCCTATGCCTGTGCCTGTTTCCCTGCAGACTTTAAACACCTCCCTTCACAGTAGGTTCCTCTGGAGCCCCAGGGCCACCTGGAGGGAGCCCAGAGGGGTCAGAGAAAGTGCTGCCTTGGGCTGGTCCTCTGCTGCTGAGCTGGGCTGGGCTCCTGGGACGGAGGGAGCTCATGGCAAATGAGCAGCGCTGCACGGAGACAGCTCTGCCCAGGAGCAGCTCCTCTGCAAAGCGCAGCAGGGCTGAGGGCACTGCCTGCAGGCAGCGAGGGGAGAGAAGCCAGACAGGGAGAGGTTAAAGGCAGTGTGGGGTAGGTGGATGCTGAGAGCTCACTGGGGGAGAAATCTTCACAGTCCTCCAGGTGGTAAGTCTGTGCGTGCAGGGCCATGAAGCTGCTGTTCCTGGAGGGGTCTCCTAAAGCTGTCCACAACCTATGGCATCTGCCAGGAGGACTTTCACAGTTTCTCTAGTGTAGCGGAAGAGGATGTGCTGCAGAGCAGGGCTTCCCTGCTGTACCCTCAGAGGGACAGGTGCCTTTTCCTGGGGTTGACTGCAGGGGTGTGAAGCCGGGCGTGCAGCCAGGGGTGCCATGGGCTGTCCTTCAGAGCAGGGTCCCTGCACCCCAGGGCTCTGTGGGCCGGGGCAGGGGCTCTGCCGCCTGCCAGGGTCAGCGCTCAGCCTGCCCGGGGAGCTCCCCACGGCACTCTGGGGAGAAGCTGTGGGTGGAAGGAGCAACCCCTGGCAGGGCAGGGTCCTTCTGCTGTCGGGAGGGTGCTGCGTGGATCAGGTCTGTTCACAGATCCACATCACCCCCAGGACATTTCTGAGGGGAGTTTTCATAAGAGTTGTCAATGCAGCATTTATTATAAAGACAAAGAGCTTTCCTGAGTTTGCACTTCCAGTTTCCTACTGCTGCTGAGGGTTGGGGAGAGGAGAGAAACGGGAAAGGAGATCACAGAATCACGGAGCAGGAAGATGCTGAGCAGCCTTCCCCTGTGACAGGTGCCTCTCAGGTGAGTGAGGATGTGCATGTAGTGACAGTCCCCCCCGCCCCTCTCTCGTGACCACGTCTGCAGCCGAAGGGCAGATGGAGGGCAATAGTTTGGAAGGCAGGTTCTGTCTCTGTGGTGACTGATTCAGACCCAGTCACCTCTGTTCAAAAGGGTAAAACCAGAAGAAGGAAATCCCTCCCAGGGCACATTTCCAGAGGCAGGTGGCCCAAGTGCTAATGTCATCTCTCCCTTCAGGACATAGACACTATTCCCACAGGGGCATTTCATCCAGGCTCCTGCACTCAGCCCAGGGTGTCTATTGTCAGTGACCACCTCGATATACAGGGCTTTTTGCTGCTTTTGTCTGCCAGCTGCTGTAGAGCAGGTCTGACTCCTGAGGAGCCCATCGGATGAGGCCCCTTCTCCTCATGGCACAGTCAGCCAGAGTAAATCAGAATAAAATCAGAACTGCCGTCCCTTTGTACTCGGCACCGGTGAGACCACACCTCAAATACTGTGTTCAGTTTCGGGTGCCTCAATACAAGAAAGACATTGAGGTGCTGGAGTGCATCCAAAGAAGGGCAACGAAGCTGGTGAAGGGTCTAGAGAACAAGTCTTACGAGGAGCATCTGAGGGAACTGGGGTTGTTTAGTGTGGAGAAGAGGAGGCTGAGGGGAGACCTTATCGCTCTCTACAACTACTTGAAAGGAGGTTGTAGCGAGGTGGGGGTCGGTCTCTTTTCACAGGAAATAAGTGATAGGACAAAAGGGAACAGCCTCAAGTTGGACCAGAGGAGGTTTAGACTGGATATTAGGAAAAATTTCTTCACTGAAAGTGTTGTCAAGCATTGGAGCAGGCTCACCAGGGAAGTGGTTGAGTCACCATCCCTGGATGTATTTAAAAGATGTGTAGATGTGGTGCTTAGGGACCTGGTTTAGTGATGGACTTGGCAGTGTTAGGTTTACGGTTGGACTCAGTGATATTAAGGGTCTTTTCCAACCTAAATGATTCAATGATTCTATGATTCTGTGATTGGAGGGAGCAGCATGAAGTTCCTCTTGAGAAGGAGAGAAGCAATGTGGGGGGTTTCTCTGAGAAACAGAACAGGTTTTCCTCAGAGAAGCCTGCGCTGACTTGTCCATGTATTTTTCTCCTTGCACAGCACCCAGATCCCAGAGGCACCAAATGCCCAACAGCAGCTCCATCACCCAGTTCCTCCTCCTGGCATTCGCAGACACGCGGGAGCTGCAGCTCTTGCACTTCTGGCTCTTCCTGGGCATCTACCTGGCTGCCCTCCTGGGGAACACCCTCATCATCACCACCATAGCCTGCGACCACCACCTCCACACCCCCATGTACTTCTTCCTCCTCAACCTCTCCCTCCTCGACCTGGGTTCCATCTCCACCACTGTCCCCAAATCCATGGCCAACTCCCTCTGGGACACCAGGGATATTTCCTATGCAGGATGCACTGCACAGGTCTTTTTCTTTCTCTTCTTGATGTCAGTGGAGTATTCTCTTCTCACCGTCATGGCCTATGACCGCTATGTTGCCGTCTGCAAACCCCTGCACTACGGGACCCTCCTGGGCAGCAGAGCTTGTGCCAACATGGCAGCAGCTGCCTGGGGCAGTGGTTTCCTCTATGCCGTGCTGCACACTGCCAATACATTTTCACTGCCACTCTGCCAAGGCAATACCATAGACCAGTTCTTCTGTGAAATCCCCCAGATCCTCAAGCTCTCCTGCTCAGATTTCTACCTCAGGGAATTTGGGGTCCTTGTGGTTAGTCTCTGTTTAGCTTTGGGGTGTTTTGTTTTCATTGTGCTGTCCTATGTGCAGATCTTCAGGGCTGTGCTGAGGATCCCCTCTGAGCAGGGACGCCACAAAGCCTTTTCCACGTGCCTGCCTCACCTGGCCGTGGTCTCCCTGTTTCTCAGCACTGGCATGTTTGCCTATTTGAAGCCCCCCTCCACCTCTTCACCATCTTTGAATCTGGTGGTGGCAGTTCTGTACTCGGTGGTGCCCCCAGCATTGAACCCGCTCATCTACAGCATGAGGAACCGGGAGCTCAAGAATGCCATTAGGAAACTGATTTCATCAACACCTTTTTAGTAGTGATAAACTTCCCATCTCTCTCCAGAAACGCCTTCCAGGCTATCCCATAGAAGTCTTGACCTTTTTCTTGTTCTTCTTCTTATAATTATAATTATAATTTCTCTTTAGAATGTGACTACAGAAATGTTTGGTTTCTTCTACTGAGGCATGAACTTGCTCTCTGTCACCTGGAGGCGTTATAAAGGTGTTGACCACTGGGTCAGAGTTGAATCCCTCATAGCATCTAATAGAATGGGATCTCCTGTGTGCCATGGGCTTTTCTTCCAATGCTGGTGTCAGGAGTAGGCATGAGCGATTGCACCCCCAGAAGGACACTGGTCAGGATTCTGCATGGCTGCAGGAGCAAAAACCTGTCAGTCACATTGTTACCTGTTAGCAACCGAGGAAGGGATTTCAGACTCACCCACTAGTGTCTAGTGACAGTGGAGGCAATGACTGGTCACCATCTTTCATACTTGGGGTTCTCCCCTATTGGACTTGGCAGAAGACATCATTCTTGAGGGTAACTGGAGCTGCCTGGAGAGCCTGAGGGATCTCCAGGGACAGTGTATGCCTCCAGTAGGCAGTGAGTAGAGCCCCACAAATTGAGAGAGCACCGAAGGTGGAGTCACCCAAAGGTAAAGTGTTGAACTGAGGTATCCACGGGGAAAGAAGAACTCTGCAATCCCAGAGGAGGCAGCAGGGAGCCGGCAGTTTGGCAAATGTAGGCTGGAGAATGATTAATGTCACCCTTATGCAGTGGAGGCCCAGTCAACTGTAGTGTTAATGCACAAGAAGGACTTGGGTCCCTCAAAATCGTTCCATCAGGGCTTGCAGACACTTGTACATGTCTTGGACTACCCCTGGCACCTCAAAAGCCTCCAGGTCTTTAGCATAAGCAGCTAACTGCCACCCTCCCTCCCCACTGATTAAAGAGGATATTCAGACCAGGGGCTCACATACAAGTGCCTCTTTTGTGCACACTTGAACTGCAGCAAGAGGAATCCCAGCTCCTGTGGGTCTGTGGGGTGCATGGGGCGAGTTGAATACCCATCCAGCCCAAGGGTTTCTAACCAGTGGTAGGATATCTGCCTTGGCTCAGCTGAATCAGTGCCCTACTGTCCTGGTTTCAGCTGGGATAGAGTTAATTTTCTTTCTAGTAGCTGGTAGAGTGTTGTATTTTGGGTTCAGTATGAGAAGAATGTTGATAACACACTGATGTTTTCAGTTGTTGCTAAGTAGTGTTTAGTCTAAAGTCAAGGATTTTTCAGCTTCTCATGCCCAGCCAGCGAGAAAGCTGGAGGGGCACAAGAAGTTGGGAGGGGACACAGCCAGGGCAGCTGACCCCAACTGGCCAAAGGGATATTCCATACCATGTGACATCATGCCCAGTATATAAACTGGGGGGAGTGGGGGGATCACCGTTCGGGGACTAACTGGGCATCGGTTGGTGGGTGGTGAGCAATTGCATTGTGCATCACTTGCATATTCCAATCCTTTTATTATTATTGTCATTTTATTATTGTTATTATTAGTTTCTTCCTTTCTGTTCTATTAAACTGTTCTTATCTCAACCCACAAGTCTTACCTTTTTTTTCCCAATTCCCTCCCCCATCCCACTGGGTGGGGGGGAAGTGAGTGAGTGGCTGCGTGGTGCTTAGCTGCTGGCTGGGCTTAAACCACAACACCTACACAGGGGAAAATGTACCTCTGGCTGCCACTGCCTAGGTGTCCAGCCAAAAAAAGTAAAAGAAGTAGGCGTTAACAGAGGAAGAATCTCCATCTTTTTTTGAAACCCGTTCTCTGACAAGCCAAATCACACTGCTGGAATTAGCCGCTCTCTGCTCTTTGGAGAAGGAGCTCAGGGATGCACTGAGCAAATGGATTTCATAGCCTTTTTTCATCTGTAATAACTTGCTCAGCCCTGTGTAGTCATGACACCCATGGTATCTCAGGTCAGTTCTGCATTCTGCTTGGTGTTCATTGCTGTTGTTGTCTATGTGATCCTCATGTTCATACAGAAATGTCTGGATTCATCCCAATTCTGCTAATGCATAAACCTGTTGTGTCTGACCTTGAAGCATGTTGTGTATGTTTACAACATTGTCACAGCAGACTCCCCAGTACTATCTCTTTAAAAAATGTCATCTCACTGCAGAGATCTTCAGGGCAGGTCCTGAAGACTGGGCTATAATTCAAAAGATCATGCAAAGAATACAGGGAATAAATGGCACCCAAAAAGATCCGCTGGCTTTGCTTTTGTTCCCCAGTGGCCTGAAGGATGAGCTCAGCATCCTAGAGTGATATGATGGGGACCCAGGTCTGGATCCAGGGCTCAGGTGTCAGTGCCCAGTGCAAATAGAGTTGGACAATTGCCTCATAGTTACCTGCCTTGAGCTGCCACACGTGCTACAGAGCTAATCGCAGACACTCATCCTTCTGGAGAGGAACCAGGAGAGCTCAGGGGCTCTGCAGGGACCGTGTGAGCCCAGGGGTGAGCAGGGAGCTTCACAAAATGAGAAACCATCCAAAGTGTAGTCTTAAAAAGGGAAAGCACTAAATCCAAGTGTGCAACATGAATTGAGGACTCTGCAATCCCAGGAGAAGCAGCAAGCATGGGGAGGGAGGTTGGAGAGTGATTTAAGCCCCCACAGTAAAAAAATCTTCGGGCTGCATCTAGTGGAGCACCCAAACACCTCTGGTGCTTTAGGATTAAGGAAGAAAGAGAAATTCATTTCTGCAGATGCAAGTTCAGGGCCCGCTGCTCTATGGCTGGGCAGCAGGAGTTACTGGAGAGATCCCATCATCAGGTCTCTTGTTCTGTCCTGGGGAACGGGGGAAGCCGTGGGGATGGTGGGATGGCAAAGGCTGTCTTGGTGAGTGGTGTCCTGGATACAAGGGAGTCATTAGCCTCTGTTTCCTCATGCCATTGCTATCTTTCAGTCCTGGGCTGATGGGAGGCTGACCCCCCCTCTCTGCTGCTGCCTCCTCCCTCCACTTTCTCAGGGCTGCTCTTCCCCTCAGAGGGGCTCGAGCTGTGGTGGGAGATCCCAGAGCCCTGCAAGACTCTGTGGTGGGCACTGGGGAGAGCTGGGAATGGGGCAGAGCTTGTATGGAAAGTGCCGGACAGAGGGAAATGGAGAGGAGCGCTGAGCTCTTCAGTGTGACCAGGGAGCGCGTGGGCACACAGCCTTGTGCTCACGGTGCAGAGCCTGGACTTGTTGGAGAGAAAAGAAGTGTGGAAGGTGCAGAAGAGGAGCCCGGTCTGGACCCTTGCTCCCTGGACAGACTGGGGAGCTGCCCCAGGACAATCGTCACAGGGCAGCCCCTCATGTCGCTCATTTACAGTGCTGGCTGCTCCGTTCAGCTGTGGGGTGGTACATGGCCAGCTCGATCCTCCAGCACATCTCCATATCCTGACTAAAGGAAAGAGGCCAGCCCTGCATGGCTTCTCTTGTGGACCAGACCTCAAGAGGTCCCAGAGGATGGCTGTCTCCTGTCCCCCTCTGGGACACAGCTGGGGCTGTGCGGGGACCGGGTGCTCACACCCCACAGTTTCTGCTAGGAGGCTTAGGCAACTGGGAAGCCTCAGGCAGAGCTCACCAGTGAAAAACAAGGGGAAAAAAGTGCTGAATAACTCAGAGCATTACATGCCCTTGGTCAGTAGGTCCTTTGCCCCACTAAGCAGCAGGCACACATTTTCCTGAGCTGCCTTCCATTTGTTCTTGATTTACTTAGAGAAGCTGTTCTAGTTACCCACGCCTTGCTGGTTCCAGCTCCAGCTGAGCTCCGGTTTCCCTAACTCTACCCCTGCAAGCACGGACATGGTCTCTGCATTCCCCCTGGGCAGACCAACCCCTTTTCACCGTCCCTGCACATCCACCCAGCAGCCCGAGCTCGGGTGATCCTGCCAGGATCACCAGCAGCAGCTCATGAGGAAGGTCCCCAGGGAAAACTGTGCCCAGCCTGGGCAGAGGGAACTTGGCAGTGCCAAGGGTCCATCTCCTGCCGCCCCCACCTCACCCTGCTCCTGAGAGGCTTCATTGCAGCCCCCAAGGGAGCCAGGGCTGTCTGGGGATTCTGGGACAGTCTGGTGGCAGGAGGATGGGACATGGGCACAGCGTTAGCAGCGCTGGCAGCGGAGTGACAAAGCCTGCCCTGGGCACCACAGCTGGGGCACTGGATGACTGATGCCTCCATGGTTGGTTGTGCTTCAGGTTTGGGGTGGATGGCAGCTCGACTTTAGGAGGGCCAGGAGTTTTGTGGGCTTCCAGTGCAAATGTGAGCATTGTAAAGGCCAGCCACATGCACCTGCAAAGGCTGAGGGTGGAAAAAGAAGTGTGGGGCTTATGAAAGACCCCTCTCCTTTCCCATAGGGAAGAGAGGTCCCAGGGGATGCAGAGTCTGTGCTAGTTCCCTAGGTCTCTTACTTCACTCTTGCAAGAGCAAGACTGTTTTTGTCAATGGGAGGAGACCACAGGCAGAGTGGAAGAAGACTTGACTAGCTCCAAGGATAGAGATGGCACCCTGGCACAGTGCATAGTGAAAAGATTTCTCCATAGGGTGACTGGTGATAACACCAGTCTGAACGACCTTTTTTCAGCTTTTGTCTGCTGTCCCTCATTCTTCAGCTATGCACCGTAGTGAAGAGTTTAGCACCTTGTTAAGCACCTGATAGGTACTAGAAGGCTGCTATGAAGTCTCCTGATGCCTTCTCTTCTCCAGGCTGAACAAACCTCACTCCCTCAGTCTTTCCTCACATGGCAAGTGCTTCAGCCTGCCCCCACCCCAACCATCTAATAGGTCTCTGCTGAACTTGGTCCAGCTGATCAATGTCTTTCCTTCATGGGGACGGGGGAATGAGGGAACAAAGCTGGACACAGTATTGTATAGGTGGTCTAACAAGTACTGAGGAGAGAGGGATAAGCTCTTTCCCCGATCTTCTGGCTATGCTCCTGTTCATACAGCCCAGGCTGCTGTTGACTCTCTTGACTGATGGCGCACACTGCTGGCTCATGTGCAGCTTGCCATCCACCAAGACCCCCAGGGCTTTTTCTGCAGAGCTGCTCCCCAACCTGCACTGGGGCAGGAACTGACATTTCTGCTTTCTTCAATTCAGCAGGTTTACAGGGTATCACTCCTCCAACCTGTTGAGGTCCCTTGCAGTGGCAGCCATCAAGTGTTCAGGTTGTCCCCCCTCCCCAGTTTTGTGTCATCTGCAGACTGGATAAGAGTGCACTCCATAAGCTCCTCCCGGTCATTAATAAAGCTGTTGAGCAGGTCACCTCCCAGGACAGACCCTTGCAGTGCTCCACTTGCTGCTGGCCTCCAGGCAGTGTTACCTGTTCAGGATGACCCTCTGTGCTCTCTCAACAGCTGTGGACGAAACCCCACAGGTCAAGTATGGGTCAGGTTCTCTCAAGTGGTGACTTGATCCTCATGCGCTGCTGGGATTTCTTCTCCTCCTTGTGCAAATTAGAAACAATCCAAATGTATTTCGTAGAGGAGACAGTCAGACAGGAAACTGAGAAGAAAATTACCTTGTCCAAAGGGCTGGAGTTTCCAGGAAGCTTGCAGTTTTAGGGAAGAAAGGCCACCAACTGAAACCATGAGGGACAGTTATTGTCTGCTCTACTAACCAAGCCTTTCTGGAGCTCCTTTTTGGTATAGGGGGATGGAAAAGAGGAATTTTTTTTCTTTTCCCCATCTCCTCCAGCCAGTGTCACAGTGGTGCATGGAGGGAGGACAAGAGATCTGCATAAGAAAACTTCCCACAGGAGGTAAGAAATCTTTTTCCTCATGAGGACAGTCAAACACAGGAAGTAGCTACCAAGAGATATAATCTGGTGTCCATTCTTGGAGTTTTTCAAGTCTCAGCTTGGATCAAGTCCTGAGCAACTGGCTCTGACCACATATATGACCCTGCTGGGAGCAGGAGGGTGGGCTGGAGACCTTCTGACAGCCTGCTCCTTGACTAACGTTGGCATATAGGCAGGATGCCACCCATTCCATCCAAAATGACACGTAGGGCACACTACTGCCATGTAAGGTATGATTCTCTCAAATCACACTACCATTGGTGGAGCCAAGGGGTGGCATGATTCTTACCAACATTCAAAAGGCATTTGCATGATTGACTGTTGCTGCCAGATGACCCAGACACTAAGTGTCCCTGATAGTCTGCTGGAGCCATGGCATCACTGACAATCCTGCGTTTGCTTTCAGTGATCGGGTGCATCACTGTGTGTGCGCTGTTGCTCATCTTAGTGCCTAAATAAAGTTTGATTTATAACGTGTTGTCAGACTACATCACTGTTTGGACCACACCTCCTAATACAGAGCAAGTGTGTCACAAAGCCTGCTAAGGAGAGAAAAGGTGGCGTCCCTATTTCCCATTTCCACAGAATCACATAGTCACAGAATGGCTGGAAGGGACCTTTGGCAGTCATCTGGTCTAACCCCCTTGCTCAAGCAGGGCCACCTAGAGCTGGTGATTCAGGATCATGTCCAGATTATTTTTTAATATCTTCAGGAAGGGGCAACCTGTGCCAGTGCTCATGGCACTGTGTGTGCCTTATCAAAAAGTGTTCCATTATGCTCAGAGGCAGCCTCCTGTGTTTCCGTTTGTGCCCATTGCCTCTTGTCCTGTCACCGGGCACCACTGAAAGGAGCCTGACTCAGTCTTATTTGCGCCCTCCCTTCAGGTGTTTTTATACATTGATAAGATCCTCTCTGAGCCTTCTCTAGGCTGAACCACTCCAGGTCTCTCAGCCTTTCCTCGTAGGAGAGATGCTCCAGTCCCTTAATCGTCTTTGTGCCATTTTGTTGGACTCTCTCCAGTGTGTCCATGTCTCTCTCATACTGTGGAGTCCAGCATTGGACACAGTACTCCAGGTGTGGAGTAACTCACAGTGTACCCCAGTGGTCTATATGGGGTCCAATCCTGTTTAACATCTTCATTAATGGTCTGGATGATTGGGCAGAGTGTATGCTCAGCAAGTTTGCTGATGTCACTAGACTGGGAGGAGCAGCTGAACACCAGAGGGCCATGCTACCATCCAGAAGGACCTGGACAGGCTGGAGAAATGGGCTGACAGGAACCTTCATGAAGTTCAACAAGGGGAAGTGCAAATTCCTGCCCCGGGGGAGGAGCAACCCCATGCAGCCATATATGCAATGATGAACAGCTGGATGAAGGGTCGGGCTCACAGAGTTGTAGTAAATGGGGTAGTATCTGGCTGGCAGCCAGTCACTAATAGTGTTCCCCAGGGATTAATTTTAGGGCCAGCTCTCTTCATTGGCTTTATCAATGACCTTACACACGGGAGTTGAGTGCACACTAAGTAAGTTTGCCAACAATACTAAATTAGGAAGAATCGTTGATTCCCTCAGTGGTAGAGAGGCCTTATAGAGACATCTTGATAGATTAGCGTGCTGGGCAATCACCAACCATATGACATTCAACAAGGGCAAATGCTCAGTTCTGCACCTGGGATGGTGTAATACTGGAGGTGCCTATAGACTGGGGGACAAGGGGCTGGAATGCAGCCCTGTAGAAAGGGATCTGGGGGTTTTGATTGATGGTAAGCTCAATATAAGTCAACAATGTGCCCTGGTGGCCAAAAGGGCCAACCATGTCCTGGGGTGCATTAAGCATTGTATAGCTAACCAGTCAAAAGAAGTGATTGTCCCACTATACTCAGCATCAGTGTGGCCTCACTTCAAGTTCTGTGTGCAGTTTTGGGCTCCACAATATAAGAAAGATATAAAAATATTAGCATGTGTCCAAAGGAGGGCAACAAAGATGGTGAAAGGACTAGAGGGCATGACTTATGATGAGCGGTGAGGATACCAAGTTTGTTCAGCTTAGAGAAGAGGAGACTGAGGGGTGTCCTCATTGCTGTCTACAACTTCCTCATGAGGGAGATGGAGAGAGGTGCTGTTTTCTTCTCTCTGGTGTCCAGTGATAAGACACAAGGGAGTGCCTTAACACTGCATCAGGGAAAGTTCAGATTGGATATTAGGAAAAAGTTCTTCATTGAGAGGGAGGTCAAGCACTGGAACAAGCTCCCCAGGGAAGTGGTCATGGCCCCAAGTCTGTCGGTGTTCAAGAAGTGTTTGAACAATGCTCTTGGATATGTAGTTTAACCTTTAGGTTGCCCTGTGTGGAGTTGGGAGTTGGACTCAGTGATCCTCATGGTTTCCTTGCAACTCAGGATATTCTATGATTCTGTTCTAAGATTTGGGTTATAGCCACAAAACCAATCCCTCCAAAAAAGCCTGAGCCTGACTGTCCCTTCCCACAGCAGGGGCAAAGGATAGCAGTGGAGGGTGCTGCAAGCCCACTGAGTCCAAGGCAGATGAGGACTTTGTCTGCAACAGTAAATGGTATCAGACAGGAAGAGATATTTTTTTTCCTCAGTCTCTGCAAGGAAGAAATAACTAAAAGTGCCTGATTGATCCTAGTCATTGCTTAGGAAAAATCCTTGAGTCTTGAGTTCAGCACACATCCATTACTGAGAATTGCCAATGGTATTTTTGGTGTGCCTAAGAGAAACAGATCAGCTCTTAATTATGTCCATTGCAACCAATTAACAATGCCTATCACTGGTGTGGACGTAGCAGTCCTTAGGTGGATTAAGGAATATGCACCACCCCCTCCATAAGAGCTGGTAGCTGCTGTCCCCTTGCCCAAAGGGACAGGAGGGCTAGGACTGTCAGAGAGGCTGGTGATGCCTGCAGCCACAAGGGCTGCAAGCCTGCTCCACACCTGAATATCCTTCTGGCCAGTGCAGGTATGGTTTCTGGCTCATTTTCCCCCGGCTCCACAGTTTTCCTTTCTGCATCCTTATTTTCCAGGGCTGGGGGCTGGAGGGGAGGAGAGGGAGAGGTCCTGTAGCAGGACCCTGCACACAGCCCTGCTGTCCTGGCATGCATTAACCCTTGCAGAAGGAAGAAGGTCTGAGTTTCATTCATACAAAACCCCTTTGCATCACTGCCCTTTGTATGAGGAAGGAAACATGCCATCTATGTCCACCACTATCCCAGGGCAAATGGTTCCCTCGTTCCTGGGAAGAGCTAAGACTCTTCTCCACATGTCTCCTCTTGGAAACTACTGCAGCACCGGCAGCTGTTTACACATGCTCCCCTTTCTGGAATAGCCCCCACTTGGGGTCAAGGATTGCCATGGGTTTGCAGTGGGAGTTAGCTGTGCTGCTCAAACCCTATTTTACCTGCTTTTCTTCTCCATCCACTCAGCACAGCATCGCCAGCAGCTCCAGCGCTTCAGCTTATACAACTCTTCACATATCACAGAGAGCTAACACACCCCTTGTATGAGTGAGAGGCTCTGAAATGGTGTTTCCTTCCTTGCAGGTCACAGGAGGTCTTTCAGCCACTTTCCCAAAATCACAGCTTACAAGAAAGTCTTCACAGACCCTCGTCCACCCCTCTATCTCCAGGCTGTAACCTTCCTGCCCTTGCAGTGATTGCCTGCAGCGTGCTTGCACATAGGTAGGTGTTGCCACTTTCTCCACTGTGAAGACAAGAAATGGGACTTCCCCAAAGGGAACAGTGCTTTCTAGGTGAGCTCCAGCCACTGTGCCATCACAGCTCCCCAGATCACAGAGAGGGAGCCATGTGTCCTTGAGCTACCTGTGCACTCTCAGGAGCTGCAGCAAGGCCAGGAGCTGCCCACAGCACCCACCAGCCGTTGCGTGTCCCAAGCCAACGCACAACACTGTTGCTGTCCCAGGAGGACAACCAACACTGCAAGCACAGAGGCCAGGAAAGGGTTTTTGTGAGGGATGCTCAAGCAAAAATTCTCTTCGTCACAGCAGCAGGCCACCTTGTACTTTCTGTGACCTGGCTGCTGTTTTTCTTGCTGCCTGATGTCCAGAGAAAACCTTTCATTTCCATGGGGAACAACAACCAAACCCTGGCCACAGACTTCATCTTCCTGGGTTTCTCCAGCCCCGCAGAACTGCAGAAGCTGCTTCTTGTGGTGTTTTTGCTGCTGCACCTGGTCACTCTGAGCATGAATACCACTGTAATGATTATCATATGGGTTGATCGGAGCCTTCACACACCCATGTACTTTTTCCTTTGTGTCTTGTCATTTTCCGAGACCTGCTACACCTTTGTCATTGTCCCCAAGATGCTGGTAGACTTGATAGCAGAGAGAAAAACCATTTCCTTCCTAGGCTGTGCTGTACAAATGTACTTCTTCCTTTTCTTGGGGTGCTCCCACTCTTTCCTCCTGGCAGCCATGGGCTATGACCGCTGCATTGCCATCTGCCACCCCCTGCACTACAACAGAATCATGACTTGGCGAGTGTGTGCTCAGCTGGTGGTTGCTTCTGCTCTGAGCGGCTTTCTGGTTGCCCAGGTGGTTACCCCCTTGATATTTTGCTTGCCTTTCCAGACATCCAGGAAACTCAACCATTTCTTCTGTGACATCTCCCCTGTCCTCCGAGTGGCCTTTACTCACACAAACCTCAGTGAGGCCATTATCTTCACACTGGGTATCTCTGTCCTTACAATCCCACTGATGCTGATCCTTATTTCATACCTCTTCATTGTCTTGGCCATCTTGCAGATCCCTTCAACCGCGGGGAGGCACAAAGCCTTCTCCACCTGCAGTGCTCACCTGATAGTAGTGGTTGTTCATTATGGCTGTGCCTCCTTCATCTACCTGAGACCCGACTCCAGCTACTCATTGGATCAGGATGCATTGATCTCTGTCACTTATACCATCCTCACTCCCCTGCTCAACCCTATGATTTACAGCCTAAGGAACAAGGATGTCAAAATGGCTCTTCAAAAAGCAATCGGGAAAAACATACTATCTCAGAAAGTTTTCCAGTGAAGAGGTTAAGATGAGCTGCTTCCTGACCAGGTATTTTCAGCCAACAACTTCCAAAAAAACATCACCCCTTTTCCATACATCCTTTTTTGCTCACAGAGAAGCTTTCAGGAATGACATGGCAGCTAGTCATGGCTGCTAAGAACCTGACATTAAGAATCAACAAATTCGAGTCACAGTGGGACTGGAAACATGACTTTCAATGAAACACAATTTTTTCTAAATTTAGAAACCCACATTTTCACTCCAGTGATAGTAGTTTCTTAGGCATAACTTTTTCACATGAGCCATTTACTAAATAAAAAGAATAGATGTTGAAATAATTTCACAGTGAAACTCCTGTTTTTTAAGATGGCAAACTCAGGACCATGTTTGTATTGTGTATCAAGATACCACTGAACTCTGACACCTGCCCATCTGCACAGTATTGCAGTGCTCATCAACAAAGCCTGCAGGGCCAGTAAGCTACTTCAACTTGTATCAGCCTGCCGTGGGCTAAATTTATCCACACAGCCATAAAACAAACCTCAGCTGACATGTTCACTTGCTGACCTGTGTGAAGCTGACCACAACCCTAAGATCTTAGACACTTGCAAAGCATGTGTCCACCAGCTTCAGTGAGGCTGACAACATCTGTTGAGATGGAACTACAGAGTGGCTGTTCAAGAACAGTGCTCTTAGAAAAATGACTGAACGGGACCTCCATAGGTGCATGCTTTTCCTCCACAATAACGGTGTTTTCCTTAAATCAATGGAGCCACCTGGGAAAGTGAAATTAGGAAAACTAGGAAGGGAAATATTTTCCAGAGGAAAAGACCCTGTGGTAGTGTCCTGCAGAAATACTCATTTTTAAAACCATGCTCCATCATCTTTCAGAACTTCTGTCACGCACAGTCAAGTGTTTCCCTCCCTTCACCCATGAGATTGTCCAAGTGTCTCAGCACAGTCCTGTGCTGAGCTCGCTCTTCCCAACCCAGGGCGGTGGGCAGCACACACGCAATGTCCAGCACTGAGCCACCAATGATCTTTCCAACAGAGTTCTTGAGGAATGACAAAGGAAACAGGCTTTGTTTTCTGGACAGAATGAAATGGTAGAAGGCAACAAACCAGAAAAACTGAAAGGCACCTGAAACTTTTCTCTATTTCTAGGGGGTTTTACCACATCAGAGATACAGTCACATTTCCTCCAAAACTTTGTATGTCACATTGCAATTTCTCTGGCTTAAACCCAGCAGAATTTCCTCTCTACAGAATGAAGAGACTTTGGGGGGGGGCAGTATTTCCCTAGACAGAGACATTCACATTTCTAATCACGTCTCTTCACTCTGAACATCAGTGCTCTTTCCATTAAGCAGACTAGACCGCAGCTTTTTGGTGTTTCAGTATGAGGTGTTTCCTCTGCTCCGAGGCAGTGTGTATTGTTCCTTTCCCACTCACTCTGTTTTTTTTTAACATCCTCTGCAAACTCTTGGGGTTTTGCAGCATTTCTTTTAGCTCCCACTGTTGCAGTCTTTATTTCTAGGGGGTTTCAAAATACCAGAGATAGTCAAGTTTCCTCCAAAGCTTCATATGTCACATTGCAATCTGACTGGCTTTAGTCTGGTGGAGTTGCAGCTGCTCAGAGTAAAGAGCCCTTTTGGGGTCAGTGTTTTCCCAGGTATTCTTGTATGTAATCCAATTGTTTTGGTGTGAACATCAGTCCACTTCCTGTTAAGCTAAATAGATCTAAACTCTTTTGTCTCAATGTCCGCTGTAAAGCCTTGGCTGCAGCAGTTCAGTTCAGTTCAGGGATGATTCTGCTTTTGACAGCTACTCCCCGAGCTCTGATCACAGGTTGGGTTATTTTGTCACATTATTTTCATTGCAAACATGCACTATTTATTGTGGGGTGAGTAGGTCTAGAATCAGGAGACTCCAGAGTGATACTGCCCTGAACCCATGCAGCAGGTAGGGGATGGAGCAGAGAATGGAAGAGAGGGTGCTGCAACCCCAAAAGGCACCTGGGGACTTCTTATAGCCTTTAGCGAAGTGCTTTACACATGACACTGGGTAAATTAGGCACCACCAGCAGTGACTTGAGCCCATTTTCGTGCAAAAAAGGATTGTGGAAGGAAGAAGCCTCTGCAAAAATGGTCCAAGCAAAAGATGGTGAAGGAATCAGCATTTCAGCCAAACAATGAGAACCTGACAGGAGGAAAACCCTCTCCTTTCTGTTAATTGAAACTAAACCAGGTGAGTCCTTCCCTTGCTTTATGTCCTTCATTAATTCCTGGTATGATGCTGTTAAGGGTTTCAATAAAGGAGTTGCAGAGCAGTTCCCCAAGGAAGTTTGTTTTACAGGGGCTGTTCGCAGACTTCTCGTGGTCCTTGGCTCATTTGCAGGGTTCAGCTCCCAGCTGGCAGCGGTGGTGCCAGTGAGGGACAGGCTGGGGCTGCCTGCATCACCCTGCGGTGTCCTGCCTGTGGTGCCACCATCATGAAGAAGAATGGAGAAACTGAAGGTGGAAGGGCCTTCCCAAGCCCTGTTCAGAACATCACCAGCTTCAAAGGCAGACCCAGTTCTCCAGGGCTTTTTGACGACTGCTTTGCAGGAATGGCTGCAGGAAAAGAGCTGTGAAACGATGGATGAGAGGCTTGGCTCCTCTTGGCACAGCATTTGGAAATGCCGGCCTGCCCCAGCAATCGTGTCGGAGCCCCCTGAGACCAGGGGTCTCCCAGGACCTAGCTATCCAGGCTTCCCTCTGCCCGTGGCACTGGCAACCTTGCCCTCTACCTGTGACTTGCAAAGGGCAGGGGAGACTCTGGCATGGGGGGGGCGGATCCTGGATCTGACACTGGAAAGGTTCTTGGCTTGGCATTTTTAGGGACGCAGGTGGGGGAGGTGTGTGCGGGGGTCTTGAAGTCTCCCTGAAGAAGCCCAAATATTGTCCATTACAGCAAGGAGAGCAGGGTGATGCCACGGCCACGTGGGAAAGCCGTGCTCCAGAAGATCAGCCTTTCAGCAGGGAAGGGCATTTCCATCTCTCGCAGAGGGCTATGGCCACTGCTGCACGGTGCCAGCAGCTCCCCAGATCCCACTGTCATTGTCCTTGCTGTCTCCTGAAGCAGCTGCTTCTGCTGGGCCCCTTCTCCTTGCCCCAACTCCTGCAGGACATGTGGGAGATCCTGGCACCTGCCTCCCACTGCTCCCTGAGTAAAATCCCTGCCCTGGCACTTCAAATCCTCATTGGCCTTTGTCTCTACGTTGCTCCCCAAGAGCTGCCGTCAAGCACAGTCTGACTGATCTGGGGCAGGTGAAAGGCAGCAAGGGTGGGGAAGGGTTTCTGTGCAAGGTGCAAGGGATAGACTGGGCAGGAGGCAGGTCGGAGGTCCACGAAGTCAGGAGCCACGTGGGAAAGACATACAGGGGCTGGGTGCTCAACACCCCTCCAAAGACACTGGCACACAGGGAGGCAGACCATGAGCTGCGTGGTCAGCACACGGACATGGGGAAGCATTTCTCTGGGTGCAGGGTTCTCCCACAGGTCTCCCTGAAGCCGGCTGGATGGCCCTGGTGTGAAGCCAGACCTCGCTGTGGCTGTACCTGGAGGCTCAGCCCAGATCCTACACCTCCCTCTTAACACAGGGAGCCCCAGCTGCCCCGGTCATCTCCATCCTGCAGGTACATGCAGGAAGAGGGGGTTCACAGAGAAATAACATCACCCGTGCTGCGGAGCTGGTGCTGCGGCGATGAAGGCACCTTTCAAGAACCACATACTGAGATGGTCTTGCAGGTCGCATGGTCATGGACCTCGCTAAGACAACCTTTGAGAAGCTGGGTGCCCAGTTCCCCTGGAGAAGGGATCTGCCTGGGACTGCCTTCCCGTGGCTTTCAGGCATCACAGCCTGCTCACTCTGCACAGCAACCCCACCAGCTCGGGGCCCTGCGGGGAGCTTGGGGAGGGGGCGGGAATGGCTGGCCAGGCCAGCACGGACACACTCCCATGGGGAAAGGCTCTCCTGGGGCAGGGATGTCCCCAGAGAAGAGCAGAGGAGCAACTCTGTGCTTCCAGGGGGTAAAAAATGACCAAGAGAAACCTATTTCTCAATGCACAGGGAGACACTGGCCTCTGTCTCCTCATGCCTGGCTGGCCCCCAGCACTGTGGCTGGTGCAGAAGACAACCCACCTCTCTGCCCTCCAGGACCTGCTGTGCCCTTCGGACGGGACGGTGTTGTTGTGTGAGTGCCCAGAGCTCTGCAGCACCCTGTGGTGGGCACTGCCATGGGGTCAGCTCACACTGGGCTGCTGCGCTGGGCTGGGCTGGGGAGAGGTTGTGGTGGAGAGCAATGGAGAAGCAGGGCTGGGCTAGAAAGTGCCTGGCAGAGGAAAATGCCAAAGTTAATGGGTTAGTTTTGTCTGTGCAGCCACCTCCATGCTCCTGCTGGCTCAGTGCCTACATCGGGGGACCGGCCAGGCCTCCTGGCTTCTCTCCTGTCCCAGACCCCAGAGCAGGACTGTCTGCGAAGCCTCCTGTGGGGCATGTCCTGAGCAAGGCAGAGACTGGGAGCTGGGAGAGGCTGCCTAACAGGAGGTCCATGGGGGGACAGGGCACCACGGGCTGTCCTGGGCATCATGCCTGGGGGGACCATTCCACACCTCCAAACGTACCCTGTCCCATGCATGCTGTGCCTGCGCAGCAGGGCCATGGGACCCTGTGTGGGGCAGCGGGGCTGGGCCAGCGCAGGGACAGGGCAACGACAGGGGCCACGAAGCAGCTGCCAGGGAGTGACAGCAACGACGGATACAAACAAGGCATTTAGCTGCATTGCCTTCGTTGCGCAGGTATGATTTTGGGAAAGCTTGAGATTGCTGGTGGTTGCAAGGGGAGTCAAAAGGAAAAAGAAGAGCGTTGATCATTGCGTTAGAGACCAAGGCTGAAGAAGGAAAATGCAGGGCTGCTCCGGAACGGGGAGGGTGATTTAGATGGGGCTGAGGTACTAAATTCCTTCTTTGCCTGAGTCTTTACTGAAAAGGTCTCTAGGACTCTGTGCCCAGTGAAAGGGTTCAAGGAGGAGGAGAGCACGTATTGGCAGGAAGCTCATGAAATCCGGTAAGGACAAATGCCAGTTTTTGCCCTTGAAGGGGACTAACCCTAGCAATGGCACAGGCTGGGGGCTGCTGGGCTGGGAGCAGTCCTCTGGGAATGGTCTTGGTGGCCAGTGAGCTGGACAGGAGGCAGCCATGTGGCCTGACAGCAAGGAAGGTGGTGCGGTTTAAGCCCAGCCAGCAAGTAAGCACCATGCAGCTGCTCACTTACTCCCACCCACCCAGTGGGATGGGGAGGAGAATCAGAAAGAAAAAGTAAAACTTGTGGGTTTGAGATAAGAACGATTTAATAACTCAAGTAAAATAAAATGTAACACTAACAATACTACTACTACTACTACCACTAACAACAACAACAACAACAATAATAAATATAACAACAATAATAATAATGAATATAATTTAAAAAAGAATTTAAAAAAAAGAAAAATAAAACCCAAGAAAAGACAAGTGATGCACAATGCAATTGCTCACCATGTGCTGACCAATGCCTGAGCAGCGATCCACCCCTCCCAGCCAATTCCCCCCAGTTTATATACTGAGCATGATGTTCTATGGTATGGAATATCCCTTTGGCTAGTTCGGGCCAGCTGTCCTGGCTATGGTCCCTCCCAACTTCTCATAGACCTGCTTGCTGGCAGAGCATGGGAAACTAAAAAATCCTTAACTTAGGATAAGCGCTACTTAGCAACAACTAAACCATCAGTGCTTTAACAACATTATTCTCACACTAAATCCAAAACACACTGCACCAGCTGCTAAGAAGAAAATTAACTCTATCCCAGCTGAAACCAGGACACAGGCAAAGTGGGATCATGCCTCTGGAGATGTGGGTTTGCATGGCAAGGTTTTGGTAGCGTGTTAGTGTCTTTAGTGAAAGTAGAACTAAGGGAAATTCTGTGCTGGGTTGACCCCAGGTGGGAGCTGAGCCCTGCTCCCCCAGCTGGGCAGGCGAATCAGAACAAGGAAGCAGTGTCAGTTTTCCTTCCTTCCTCTGGCTTTGCTGAGGGGACTGAAGAGCCTCCTCTGTTTTTTCTAGAGCCATAGGAGGCTTTGGGTTGGAAGGGACCTTAAATGTTAGAAGCGTGTGGCATAGAGAGGAAAGAGGGGAGAGCCGTCCCTGGGTGGGCTTGAACCACCAACCTTTCGGTTAACAGCCGAACGCGCTAACCCATTGCGCCACAGAGACTCCCAAAGGGAGCTGCCTGGGGCTTCCCAATGGCAGGCAGATGTTTGGCCATTGCCAGGGAAGCAGAGCTTCCTCACGCGTAGTGGTGACTTGGGAAGAGAAACACCACAACCCTCAATGCCCACCCTTCCTCCTTGTCTCCCTGAGCGACGGACCTCCCCTCCCACGGCATTTCTGGTAGCAGTCCTGTCCCATTCCCTGCCCACTGCAGACCACCCATCTGCAATGCAAAGGCGGGCACCAAATTAACTCCTCCCGGAGCCTTGCACAAGTGCTTAGACCTCAAGAAGCACAACAGTGCCTCGCGGAGGTTCTCCCCTCAATAAGATGTGCTTCTTCCACTGAGGTTTCCATCATGTGTGCGTGCCTCACCCTGGGAGGTGGGGAATGCCCTCTGCTGTGGCGTGGCTAGACAGTGCTCAACATGCTCCATGAGCTGACCTGCCTCTCGTCCTCTCCTTCACTCCCCACCCTTGGATGGACCTCAGGAAGCCTTTTGCTTCGTTGCAGGCTGGTTCATTCTTTCAGTATCTGCAGCTCAGGAACTTGGCACCAAAGGGCTCGTTAACATGCAAAGTGCCACAACAAGCCACGTCATAGAATGCCAGAATCATAGAATAGTTTGGGTTGGAAGGGACCTTTCAAGGTCACCTAGTCCAACTGTCCCCTGCAATGAGCAGGGACATCTTCAACTAGATCAGGTTGCTCAGAGCCCTGCCCAACCTGACCTTGAATGTTTCCAGGGATGGGGCATCTACCACCTCTCTGGGCAACCTGTGCCAGTGTTTCACCAGCCCCATCGTAAAGAATCTCTCCCTAATATCTAGTCTGAATGCACCCTCTTTTAGTTTAAAACCATTACCCCTTGTCCTATCGCAACAGGCCCTATTAAAATATCTCTCCCTGTCTTTCTTATAAGCCCCTTTGAAGTATTGAAAGGCCACAATAAGGTCTCCCTGGAGCCTCCTCTTCTGCAGGCTAAACAACCCCAACTCTCTCAGCCTTTCCTCACAGGAGAGGTGTTCCATCCCTTGGATCATTTCTGTTGCCTCCTCTGGACCCACTCCAACAGGTCCATGCCTTTCCTGTGCTGAGGATTCCAGCGCTGGACACAGTACTCCAGGTTGGGTCTCATCAGAGCTGAGTAGAGGGGCAGAATCACCTCCCTCGACCTGCTGGCCAAGCTGCTTTTGATGCAGCCCAGGATATGGTTGGCTTTCTGGGCTGCAAATGCACTTTGCTGGCTCATGTCTGCTTTTTCACCCACCAGGACCCCCAAGTTCTTCTCCGCAGGGCTGCTCTCAATCCATTCATCCCCCAGCCTGTATTGATACTTGGGGTTGCCTCGACCCAGGTGCAGGACCTTGCACTTGGCCTTGTTGAACCTCACGAGGTTCACATGGGCCCACCTCTCAAGCTTGTCCCGGTCCCTCTGGATGGCATCCTGTGCCTCAGGCGTGTCAACCGCACCACTCAGCTTGGTGTCGTCTGCAAACTTGCTGAGGGTGCACTCGATCCCACTGTCTATGTCGCTGATGAAGATATTAAACAGTACTGGTCCCAACATGGACCCCTGAGGGCCGCCACTCGTCACTGACCTCCAGCCGGATATTGAGCTGTTGACCACTACTCTGGATGCAACCATGCAGCCAACTCCTTATCCACCGAACAGTCCACCCATCGAATCCATATCTCTCCAATTTAGAGAGAAGGATGTTGTGGGGGACCATGTCAAAGGCCTGACAGAAGTCCAGACAGATGACAGCCGTAGCTCTTCCCTTGTCCACTGAGGTAGTCAGTCCATTATAGAAGGCCACGAGGTTGGTCAAGCAGGACTTGCCCTTGGTGAAGCGATGCTTGCTGTCTCAAATCACCTCCCTGTCCTCCATTTGCCTTAGCATAGCTTCAGGGAGGATCTGCTCCACAACCTTCCCAGGCACAGAGGTGAGGCTGACTGAGTCCTCCTTTCTACCCTTTTTAAAAATGGGTGCAATGTTTCCCTTTTTCCAGTCACCGGGGACTTCACCTGACTGCCATGACTTTTCCAATATGATGGAGAATGGCTTGGCAGCTACATCAGCCAGTTCCCTCAGGTCTCTGGGATGCATCTCGTCAGGTCCCATGGGCTTCTGTATGTTCAGGTTCCTCAGGTGGTCTCAAACCTGACCTTCTCTTACAGCGTGTCATGGTTTCAGCCCAGCCGGTAACAAAGGACCACGCAGCCGCTCGCTCACTCCTCCCTGCCCCCCTCCGGTGGGATGGGGAGGACAATCAGAAAGGAGAAAAGAAAAAGAAACGGAACCTTTTGGGTTGAGATAAGGACGGTTTACTGGGACAACCCAAAAGGAGAAGTTACAACAACAACAATGGCACTAATAAAAGAATATACAAAACAAGTGATGCACAGTGCAACTGCTCACCACCCGGAACCTGACGCTCCACCACTTCCTGCTCCGCTACTTCCCACACTGAGAGCAGAGAGCTCCCCCCAGCCCGCTCCCCATTTATATACTGAGCATGACGTCACATGGTATGGAATAGCTCCTTGGCTAGTTCAGGTCAGCTGTCCTGGCTGTGCCCCCTCCCAGGTTCCTGTGAAAATTAACTCTATCCCAGCTAAACCCAGGACACAGCAGGGGGGACTTTGCTCCCTCAGTCACTGCCTTGAGGCCCATCCACTCAAGAGGTGCAGGAAGAGAGATTGCCAGTGAAGACGGAAGCATAACAGTTGTTGAGTACCTCAGCCTTCTCCTCGTCTGTTGTTACCAGTTTGCCAGTTGTGTTCATGAGGCAGTTACCCTTTCTTTGACCTTCCTTTGCTGACTGACATACCTATATCAGCCCTTCTTAGGATTCTTTTTTGGGATGTCCTAGTAGTGTAGGAGCTCCCAGGAACCTTGTGGCTCAGGTTCACACCCTCATCCCTGCACCAGCACTGCCCCACAGCCAACCTGTGCAGACACCACACGGTGCAGGGTGCATTCAGGGGTGGGGAAGCATCCCCCTGGCATGGTCTGCACAACAGACCGTGGTGCCCAAGAGTTTGAAGACACCCCCTGCCCAAGGGTCTGCCAGGGTCTGGGAATGGGTGAGCCTGGGAAGGGCCGGATGCTCCCCCAGTATAGATGCAGCTGGTCACATTTGAAAGATCAGCCCTCCCCTGGACTGGCCAGGACTGGGGCTGACTTTTGAGGGTAAGAGCCAGCAGACGGGGTGGGGGAGGCTGTCTCAAGGACATGTGCTAGGCCCAGGGACTGAGTGAGGGACAGCAGCAAACTCACAGGGCTGCTGGGTCATGCTTACGTCAGTGCCAGCCCTGACACAGGCTGCCAGCCCCCGTTTCGATGTCACACTTCAGGAGGGATGACAGCATAAAGGCATGGGGAATGGGAGGCACCAGTCCTTCTGCAGCCATTTCCCAGGCCTGCTGGAGCACCAGGAACCAAGAACGTCTGGCTCTGCACTGGGAGCGTGCTTCAGGGTGTCCACGGTCTGTCAACAGTTTTGAATGAGCTGAACATCGTCATTTTCTGCGACGCAAACTCTAGCCCAGGTCAGATCCCATGTCACCTCTTCCTGATCATTCTGGTCATTCCTGGCCCTCTCTTTGTGCTCCCCACCCGCCCTCAGAGCTGGGTGCGCATCACTGCCGCGAAGCCCCACCCTGGGGCTCTGTGGAGATGGAAGGTGCTTGAAGGGAATATGGTACATTTCCAAGGAGAGCAGATGTTCAGTTGTGCCTGAAGGTGACATGAATGACTCTCCAGCCTCTCTTCCTTGTGCCTGCTGGCTCCCCATTTCCTCCTCGGGGATTGTAGAGTGCTTCTTTTTCTTTGGATGCCTGGGTTTAGCACTTTTCCTGTGAGGGACTCCACTGTGGGCCATCTCTCGCTGTGTGGGGCTCCAGTCACTGCCCGTCCGAGGCACACGCTGCCCATGGAGACCCCTGGGGTCTCCAGGCAGCTCCAGACTCTCTTCCTGAAGGACATCATGTGCGTGTCACATGTGCGACAGCCCAGGCTATGTACCTCAGTGACTGCTCACCATCTCCACTGTCACTAGACACCAGTGGGTAAGTCCCAAATCCAACCCGCAGTCTCTGAAAGGCACCAACAGGACAATGACCTATTTGCTCCTGAATCCATGGAGCAACAGGCCCCTTTGGGGAGCATTTGCTCATGCCTGTTCTTGTCACCAGCTTTGGGTGAAGAGCCCAGTCTTCAGGCAGCGTGCTGGGGAGATGCCATTTTATTACAAGGAAGCTATGAGACATGCAGCTGTGATGCAGTCTTAGACAGATTCGTCATCTGAGAGTCAGGTGACACAGAGAAGGTTCATTCGTCCTTAGCAGTAAAGTCAACCCAAACATTTATGTTCTACAGATAATAATAATAATAATGACAATGATAAACGAACAAAGCACGTGCCTGCAATAGGAGACCATGGGAGTCATTTGTGTAGAGAGAAGGGAAGTTCGTAACTACTGAAAAATGTCTATTAAAACACTTTCCTAATGGCATCCTTGAGATCTTGGTTCCTCAAGCTGTAGATGAGGGGGTTCACTGCGGGAGGCACCACCGAGTACAGAACTGCTACCACCAGATTGAGGGAATGGGAGGAGATGGAGGGGGGCTTCAGGTAGGCAAACGTGGCAGTACTGACATACAGGGAGACCACAGCCAGGTGAGGCAGGCACGTGGAAAAGGCTTTGTGGCGTCCCTGCTCAGAGGGGATCCTCAGCACAGCCCTGAAGATCTGCACATAGGACAGCACAATGAAAACAAAACACCCCAAAGCTAAAATAGCACTAAATATAAGAACCTCAAATTCTCTGAGATAGGAGCTGGAGCAGCAGAGCTTGAGGATCTGGGGGATTTCACAGAAGAACTGGTTCACGGCATTGCCTTGGCAGAGTGGCAGTGAAAATGTATTGGCAGTGTGCAGCACAGCATAGAGGAAACCACTGCCCCAGGCAGCTGCTGCCATGTTGACACAAGCTCGGCTGCCCAGGAGGGTCCTGTAGTGCAGGGGTTTGCAGATGGCAACATAGCGGTCATAGGCCATGACGGTGAGAAGAAAATACTCCACTGACATCAAGAAGAGAAAGAAAAAGACCTGTGCAGTGCATCCTGCATAGGAAATATCCCTGGTGTCCCAGAGGGAGTTGGCCATGGATTTGGGGACAGTGGTGGAGATGGAACCCAGGTCGAGGAGGGAGAGGTTGAGGAGGAAGAAGTACATGGGGGTGTGGAGGTGGTGGTCGCAGGCTATGGTGGTGATGATGAGGCCATTGCCCAGGAGGGCAGCCAGGTAGATGCCCAGGAAGAGCCAGAAGTGCAAGAGCTGCAGCTCCCGCGTGTCTGCAAACTCCAGGAGGAGGAACTTGCTGACGGAGCTGCTGTTGGACATTTGCTGCATCTAGGCATCGGGGTCTGTTTAAGAAGGAAAAGACAGTGAGAAGTTTTGAGAGATTTTTCAAGGAAAAAACCTGTAAAATCTTCTGACAAAAATGGAACATCAGCACCTAGTTCCCATTGAAGACACAGGTCCTCCAGGGTCACTGTCAGAAAAGAAGCTGACCTGCACCCCCACCCAAACCCCAGAGACCAAGGGCACCATCTACATGTGGAGAAACAAGGAGGAATATCACAGTGCTCCCACCAGATGAAGCAAAGTGACAAGGACAGACAGGCATGCAGCGAAGCCTTCTCCTTACCTCCCTGTACTCACCACCTCACAGACAGTGGCACTCCCGGGCAGATACTTTTAGCCACATTGTTGTGTAGCACGTTGGAAGACACAGGCACCTCTCCTCTTCTGGAGGTCCAGCTGCCAAGGAGGTGTCTCATGCCCTGGACCCCACGGCCTTGGGAGCAGAGGCTCTGCTGAGTGGGAGAGGAGTCCAGAGGATTCCTCAGGAGAAGGTGTCTGCACCGCAGGGGATGACAGGCAGGTGCTTGAATCACCCACCTCCCACGGCGTTTCTGCTAGTAGTTAACTCTCCCTCCCTCTTTGTGTCTCTGCTGCCTGGAGCAGTCCCTGCTGGCATCTGCTTCTCTGTCCCCACGTCTCTGCCATGTCATTGCTCACAGACCCCATCCTACCCACTGCATGCTCAACTCTGCCCTGCAGGTGCCTCAAGCCTGGCATTTGTACTGCACTCCAAGTGAAATCTTGAGGGTCCTGGGGGCCAAAAGGACTGTCCCTCAGTGCAGAGTGAGGACAACCGGACTGTCCATCGGTCCTGGTCTCAGCCAGGGACAGCTTGGGCTCATTCGGGTTGCCCACATGCAGCAGCCCAGTTACTCCCTGTCGTCTCTGTTGGGCTCCCAGATATGAGAAAGACCTTGATGAAGAGCTGTGTGCTTCCATTCGGATGTCCTAAAGGTGGGGTGTCCTGAAGGGAGACTCAGCTTTTTCCCACCCCATGTACTGCATTGCCCAGAGCCATGCTGGTTAGAAGGGGGATTGGACATCTTCCTACCACAGAGAAATCTGCATGGCAGGATGCACAGGGTGAGTGTCTGAGCTGCAGCTGAAAGCCCCAGCCCCAGAGAGTCTCAAAACCAGAACAGCAGCAGCATGGGCAAGCGGAGACACAAGGAGAAATACCACAGTGCTTTTGCAAGGGGAGGCAATGCCAGGAAGGGACATAGTGACGCCCAGGAGAGACTACTCTGCTGGAGGTCTGGCTGACAAGGAGCTGACTCATGATCTGCAAACCCTGACATGACAAAGCTGTCAGGGAGGTGCTCCCGTTGCCCTACAAGACTATTCTGTTAGCAGTGTCCTCCCATTCCCTACCCATGTCTCTGCTGCCTGGAGCAGTCCCTGCTGGCATCTGCTGCTCTGTCCCCACGCCTCTGCCATGTCATCGCTCACAGACCCCATCCCACCCACTGCGTGCTCAACTCTGCCCTGCAGGTGCCTCCTGGCAGCAGGACACTGCCCAGGGGCATCTCTGCGTGTGCAGGGTCTGAGGAGCAGCTCGGACAAGTCCGAATGAGAGCTGGGGTCTCAGTGCCTTCTCCAGAAGAGAGAAATAAATTCCCATCCCCCACTGCCCACCCAGACAACCAAGAGGAGAAACCTCAAAGGACAGACTCCTTCCCTTTCAGGTAACCCCCACCTTGGCATTCCTCTTTAAAACTCCCCTCAAAAATGTCCTGGGGTGATGTGGAGCTCTGAGCAGCCCTGGCCCACGCAGCACCCTCCCGACAGCAGAAGGACCCTGCCCTGCCGGGGGTTGCTCCTTCCACCCACAGCTTCTCCCCAGAGTGCCGTGGGGAGCTCCCCGGGCAGGCTGAGCGCTGACCCTGGCAGGCGGCAGAGCCCCTGCCCCGGCCCACAGAGCCCTGGGGTGCAGGGACCCTGCTCTGAAGGACAGCCCATGGCACCCCTGGCTGCACGCCCGGCTTCACACCCCTGCAGTCAACCCCAGGAAAAGGCACCTGTCCCTCTGAGGGTACAGCAGGGAAGCCCTGCTCTGCAGCACATCCTCTTCCGCTACACTAGAGAAACTGTGAAAGTCCTCCTGGCAGATGCCATAGGTTGTGGACAGCTTTAGGAGACCCCTCCAGGAACAGCAGCTTCATGGCCCTGCACGCACAGACTTACCACCTGGAGGACTGTGAAGATTTCTCCCCCAGTGAGCTCTCAGCATCCACCTACCCCACACTGCCTTTAACCTCTCCCTGTCTGGCTTCTCTCCCCTCGCTGCCTGCAGGCAGTGCCCTCAGCCCTGCTGCGCTTTGCAGAGGAGCTGCTCCTGGGCAGAGCTGTCTCCGTGCAGCGCTGCTCATTTGCCATGAGCTCCCTCCGTCCCAGGAGCCCAGCCCAGCTCAGCAGCAGAGGACCAGCCCAAGGCAGCACTTTCTCTGACCCCTCTGGGCTCCCTCCAGGTGGCCCTGGGGCTCCAGGGCTGACAGAGCCTGAAAGGCAGCAGGGTCATCCCTGGGGAGCGCGCTTTGGAGTCCTCAAAAGTAATCCCTGATGGTCCCTCTCTCAGCAGTGGAGAGGGACTGATTCCTGCGGCAGAAATTGTCCTAGCAGAGCGTGGTTGTCTGCGAGAGGTGTCGACGTTCCCCTCTGGACACCGCCGCTCCTGTCCCGTAACAAAAAGGACACACAGGCAGGGAGGGGTTGGCTTCCCCTTTGCAGAGCTGGGGTTCAGTGGAGGCAATGCAGGCACGTCATCCCCAGCTGGAAGAAGCAGGATTCAGCTCCCCCCATGCACCCACACAGCCACAGGAGCTGGGATTCCTCTTGCTTCAATTCCGGGGGGCACAAAAGCATTGCCTGCAGGTGAGCCCCTGCTCTGATTCCCTGGTCTTTGTTCTGTGGGCACTCGGTTGCTCACCCACAGACACTTGCTGATGACTGAGGGGCCAGGGTTCGTCCAAGGCGTAGGCAAGCGTTTGCAAGCTCTGATGGAAAATCTCTGAGAATACCCACATCCTTCCTGAGCGTCAGCTGAGGTCCAGAGGGGGAATGGGGATATCCGTGGCCATCCTGCATGACACCGGACCTGTACGTTCAGGGCACCTGAATGCGCCTTGTCACATACATCTCTGGAGCATGCGGAGCTCTTGGGCTGACCAAACACAGGGGCGCACCAGAAGGAGACCCAGCTCTCTCTCTCTCCACTGCATTTACTAGAGCACCCGTCACGGCAAAGCTAAGACACGTCCACATCCCTGCACTGAAGACACCTTATTTATTTCCATTTACTTAATGGCATTAAGAAAAAAGCCTCCAGTGCCATGCCAGGTGCCTAGAGTGCCAAATACAACTGCACTCAGCAGGCAAACACAGCACGGGACCTCCAGGGGAGCCGTGCCCTGGTGGGGCTGGTGTGGGGCAGGCACCCCAGGGCCTCCCGAAGGGGTCCGGTGCCTGTCTGCCATCGCCTGAACAGCAACACCATGCCACAGACGCAAGGTCCATCCCTTGGTGGTGCCGTAGGACGGGGAGGCAGGCCACAGCAGGGTGCCCAGCCCTGTACTTGTGCTCTCCACCCTGGACCATTCTCCTCTCTCTGAACCTCTGCTCCCATGCCTGATGGTGTGCAGAAGGAAGATGATGATGGTAATGTCCACAGTCACAGCGGGGATGGACCAAGAGGTGTCCACCCCCAAAGACTTTCTCTGCAGCACCCTCTCCTTCCTGGAGTTTGCCCTACAAGCCCCACAGCCCTGCAGAGTTTCTGCAGAGTCACCAAACGCCTCTCTGGACAAGGTGTCATTCCCCAGCCGCGTTTCTCTGGCCTTGGAGACAGCAGGGCAGTCTGTGGGCAGCTTGTTTCCTCGAACATCTGTCAAACACTCTAGCGTGTGAAGCAGCGTGGGGTCCTGGGTCCCTATTACCGTATCTGCCCGCAAGGAGCCTGTGCCCAGCCCCGGTGCCAGGGCTGAGATGCTGCAGCCCAAACGTGCACAGGCAGGAGGAGCCGGAGAACAGACAGGAGGAGCTGGAGCCTCACAGCACCGTGAAGGTTTTGGATGAAATTAGACGTGGTGTGGTGGGACAGCTTGCTCACCTGGGGTGCTGCAAAAGAGGGATAGAGGCTCTGCAGAAGAGAGTGCCAGGGAAGGTGAGGATGGGGCTGCCCCTGTGTGAAGGGGCAGCTCAGATGTATGGAGCTCTTCCAGGATGGGTTAGCTTCTGTCACTGAGGATTAGAGGAAGCAGTAAGGGTGACATCGTGCTGCCAGTTCTGAACCTCCCCATGAGGGTGAGGAGGCAGGAAAAGTCTTCTGCCAGCAACCCAAGGAAGACTGCAGGTCAATGAGCCAGTTCCTGTTGGGGACTGTAATTGCCCTGGCATTCACGGACCAGGTCCAACAGGGTGCAAACAGTCTGGAGGATCTCGGGACAACTTCTTAAGACAGCTGCTCGGTGGGCCAGCAAGGGCCCTGGGTGCTTCACCTGGATCCAGTACTGGCAAACAAGGAAGATGTGGTCAGGGATGCGTTAATGAGCGTCATCCTTGGCTGTAGTGACCATGAAATGGTGGGGTCCCAGATGCCGGGTGGGTGAGGAGAGCAAGTGGCGGAGCCTTGGGCTCCAGAGGAGAAGACTTTTCCTGAGGCAGGGGACTGATACTGGTGGGGTGTCCCAGGCCTTTGTGCCTGAAGGCAGGAGCCTGGAGAAGAACAAGCAGCAGTGGATGGGGATCAAGTCAGGTGAAAGGCAGAACATTAAAGCAATGAAGTTTACTAAGAGTAAAGAAATGAGTTTTATGACCATCAAGAAGAAGAAGAAGAAGCAGCGTTTTTAGAGCATGTTAGTGTCTTTAGTGAAAGTAGAACTAAGGGAAATTCTGTGCTGGGTTGACCCCAGGTGGGAGCTGAGGCCTGCTCCCCCAGCTGGGCAGGCGAATCAGAATAAGGAAGCGGTGTCAGTTTTCTTTCCTTCCTCTGGCTTTGCTGAGGGGACTGAAGAGCCTCCTCTGTTTTTTCTAGAGCCATAGGAGGCTTTGGTTTGGAAGGGACCTTAAATGTTAGAAGCGTGTGGCATAGAGAGGAAAGAGCCGTCCCTGGGTGGGCTTGAACCACCAACCTTTCGGTTAACAGCCGAACGCGCTAACCCATTGCGCCACAGAGACTCCCAAAGGGAGCTGCCTGGGGCTTCCCAATGGCAGGCAGATGTTTGGCCATGGCCAGGGAAGCAGAGCTTCCTCACGTGTAGCGGTGACTTGGGAAGAGAAACACCACAACCCTCAATGCCCACCCTTCCTCCTTGTCTCCCTGAGCGACGGACCTCCCCTCCCACGGCATTTCTGGTAGCAGTCCTGTCCCATTCCCTGCCCACTGCAGACCACCCATCTGCAATGCAAAGGCGGGCACCAAATTAACTCCTCCCGGAGCCTTGCACAAGTGCTTAGACCTCAAGAAGCACAACGGTGCCTCGCGGAGGTTCTCCCCTCAACAAGATGTGCTTCCTCATCTGGGGTTTTTAGCATGCATGAATGGTGGCTGGAGAAACGTGGTCATCCCCTGACAATGAAATGGAAAGCCTTGAGAGCTTCTTAACTTCTCAGGTGGTGATTAGGCAGTGATTGCCAGTGCGTAGGGATGCCAGAGAGGGTGGAGGGAACTCGGCAAGAAGCAAGGCGATGCTTGAGGGTTTTAGCACATCCTTCCAACCATGTGCGACCCCAGAGATGGGGGCCGTTGATGTCTGTGGGTGGAGGAGGAGTGGGTCTGCCCTGGGGGTGTGACTGAAGGACTCTGAACAAAGGAGAGGTTACCATCATGTGTGCGTGCCTCACCCTGGGAGGTGGGGAATGCCCTCTGCTGTGGCGTGGCTAGACAGTGCTCAACACGCTCCATGAGCTGACCTGCCTCTCGTCCTCTCCTTCACTCCCCACCCTTGGATGGACCTCAGGAAGCCTTTTGCTTCGTTGCAGGCTGGTTCATTCTTTCAGTATCTGCAGTTCAGGAACTTGGCACCAAAGGGCTCGTTAACACGCAAAGTGCCACCACAAGCCATAGAATTCTAGAATCATAGAATAGTTTGGGTTGGAAGGGACCTTTCAAGTGTTACTGTAAGTTGGCACTTCAGAAACTCTCTAAGACTCAATATTGGAGTTTGAGAAAGCAGGCATTCTTCATTGCATCGCTGGATGCACGGGGGATCGTTCCGCCTATTGTGCATACCAATTCTTTCAACAGTTGAGATTATATACAAAATGGATATACATATTCATGATTTTTCCTGGAAATAATTAACATATTCATCTGAATTCCAGGAAGTCGTTAATATACATAAATGTCCTTGGCGCAGGCGCAGTCGAGATCTTTGGTGGTCTTCAGGGGTCCTCTGGTGGTCTTTGATAGTCTTCCTCACTTGTCCGCTAGTTGACCCTTTTCTAGTGATTCTGCGCGGTGGGACACTTTACATGTTTGATACAACTTATGCTAAAGAATGTTCATTGACACTCTGCAGCCGTACCCGGGAGAGGGCAGCCATCATGTCCTCTCCCTCTGACCATGCAGCAGGGAAGCCTTGCTCAGCAGCACGTCTTCCTACAAACCAGACAAACTGTGAGGCTTGTTCTGACAGATGCTTTGGATGTGCCAGGTTTTGGAGACTCCTCCAGGGTATTCACGCATGTGCACTGCCCTGCAGCCGGAGTCTTACCGTGTAAAGTCCTGGGAAGACTTCTCCCACACTGGGAGATCAGCTGTCCTCCCACTGACCTCTCTCTGCCTCGCTCGTCTCCCCTCACGACCTGCAGGCACTGCCCTCAGCCCTGCTGCACTTTGCAGGGGAGCTGCTCCTGGGCAGAGCTGTCTCTCACAAGCGCTGCCCACTTGCTGGGAGCTCCTTCCATCCCAGGAGCCCAGCCCAGCTCCGGAGCAGAGGACCAGCCCAAGGCTTCACTTTCTCTGCCTCTTCCCTGGAGATGTCTCAGGGGCTCCAGGGCTGACAGCTCCTGAAAGGCAGCGCAGTCACCCTTGGGGAATGGACGTTCTACCTGACTGCAGTAATCACCAACTGTCCCTCTCTAAAGAGTGGAGAAAGAGCGATTCCAAAAGCATGGTTTGTCTTACCAGAGCGCAGATGTCTATGAGAGGTGTAGATGTTCCCCTCTGGGCACTGATATTCTTGGCCCATAACAAAAAGGAGACACAGGCAGTGACAGGGAGGTGTTGGTTAAATGCTCTGGCTGGGCAGGGATTCAGCTGAAGCAATGCAGGCATCTCATCCCCAGCTGGAAGCCCTTGGGATGAAGCAGGATTCAGATCCCCCCATGCATCCCACAGAACCACAGTGTTAAGGGATGTCAAGACTGGCCACCGCTTCCAGGCACTGCAGCCAAGAACCCCTCCTACCATGCCCCTGGCGCCCAGACCAGTACCACCAGTACAGTCCTGCCTGGCTGCTGGAGCCCAGCCCGGTGCCTGGGGATGTGGAGTCTTTGCCCGGGCTGAGGGATGCAGCTGCCACTTTTCCGCTTGCAGGTGCAACTTCTAGCAAAGCTGAGCACGCATCCCAGAGATGCACACACACAGACACACCTGCGGAGAGGACACTGACACAGCCAGTCACACAAACTGCCACAGATGAGGCGCTGCCGTCAACAGGACCCACATGGAGGACTTACTTACATATAACCCAGACACAGCCACGTCCCCTCCTCCTCCTTGGTTGGCAGAGACAGGAGGTCACTAGTGCAGGCACACACACAACACACTATACGTTCACAAGCACACGCATGTTCATGGATCCCCAGAGTACTGGCACAGCCTCTCTGCCCTGCCGGTACCCCTGCCCGGATTCCGGCCCTCTGACCCACCCCACGAGTTGCCTACTTGCTGACTGGTCCGTCTCGGTGCTCCCTACAAACATGCAGCACTCACGCATTTGTGCTGCAGGAACCCCACAGCCACCCAGCCCAGACCCTCTGCCCACCTGATATCCCAGCCAAGGCCCGGCTGCACTGGGACCCACGCCAGTAGCTGGCACATAGGCCTTTCAGTCCACATCCACACAGGATAGAGAAGTGAGATTGTGCAGAGAGATCCTTATGACAAGATTTAATAAGAACAAATAAGAAGACAGGACAGACATCATCTGGGTCCTGCTACCAATCACTTGTCTCTGGTGAGAGAGTGTCGGTGTCATCAGGTTGCCCGTCATCTGAAACTTCTTCAACAAGATTAGAGGGGACAAAGCCTCTTGTGCCGTCGGTCAGCTCTCCCACGTACCAACCGTCTTCATCCACGTCTCCAAAGATGTACACATATTGTCCAGCAACTAGAGGAAGCTCTAGTTCAGGCCGCTCATTGGGACCATTGAAAGGATCATAGCTGTATCGAGCTATGAATGCTCGCAGCTCTGCCGGTTGTTTTCTCATAGCCGCCAGGAGGATGGACGCCTTGTCTGCAGCCCGGTGAGCCTGGCGCGGCCTGGAAATGATACGGTTGGATCTTTCTCTTGCCAGCTGTTCAAGTTCCTGAAGTAGCTGCTGGTGTTGCTCGTTTAGCTTCTGATACCAAACCAGCTGGGCTCAAAACAGTTGCAGGGTTTCTTGGTGTTCCCCGTGTGCTTCTGCCTGAGCCCTCTGCAAACACTTGCCTTGCTCTTCTTTCCTCTGGAGCGCTAACTTTGTCTCCTCAAGTTCCTTCCCCAGCTGTTGACTCCTTTCTGCCATTTCTCTCATGGCTTCCAGTTTGCGCTCTGCCTCTTCCAGCTGGGTTTGAAGACAGACGTTCATTTGGATGGCAGCATCTCGCTCCGCTGCCACTCGCGCCACTTGCCCTTTCAGGTCGGCATTTTCAGCTCGAACGTGTTCTGTCAAACCCATCTGCCCATGGAGGCGAGCATTTTCTTCAGCCAGGCGGGTGTTTTCATTTGTCACCTCTGTGAGCTGCACCTCTGACTCCTCACCAGTTCGGCTGTGGGTGCTCACATAATCAGAGGCCTCTTCACCTGCAGGCACTTGGGCCTGAAGCTCCTCAGCTGCCTTCTGTGAGAAGTCATGCTGCTTGTCTTGTGCCAGCAAAGCTCCAGCAGGCTCTCCCATTTCTCCATCCCTCTGCTGAGGAGGCGATGCTGGGCACAGTTCCTCAGTGGGGCTTTGGATGGGCAGTGGCACTTGAGTATTGATCAGGCGATCGATGGTTGCCTGCAGTTGCCTGGATCTTTCTTCCAGCTGCGAGGAGAGGGCAGCTAGGTGAGCATTTTTCTGCTGCAGCCTCTCTGCCTCCTTGCGCGCTTCTGGAGAGCCTTCCTTTTTCAGGAGGCGGTTCTCCATCTCAAGGGCACTCTGTTGCCTCTTCAGGTCTTCTAGAAGGCGCCGCAGGCGGCTGTTCTGCTTCAGGAGCACCAGGTCTTCCCCCTCTGGCACCTGGAGCTGAGCATCTGCCACAGCCTTGCATGTCGTTTGCTGCCCAGCGCTGTGGCTTTCCAGTGGTCTTTCCTGGGGTGCCGCCGGGGCCTGGGGCCCTTCTCTGCCAGAGGAGCAGGAGCTCCACGGCTCGCGATGGCCCTGGTGCCCAGGAGGGCCTTCGGGCTGGGCTCTGCAGGGGGAGGCAGGCAGCTCGTCCTCAAACCGCTGCAGGATGTATCTGAGGAAGAGTCTCCTCTCCAGCTGCAGCTGGTTCTGGAGGTGGCGGATGCGGGCAGGCTGGTAGCCATCCGTCTCCCACTGGAGCTTGCTGAGGACGTCCTGGAGCTTGCTTCGGGCCTCCCTGCTGCTCCTGCTGGGCCTCACCATCTCCTCGGCCAGCTGCCGCTGCAGGTCCCACGTCCGGTGAACGGCGGCAGTACATGCCTGCCGTAGCAGCTCCTGTCCCTCGCAGAGCTCAGCCTCCTTCCAGCGCAGCAGCTGGCGGGTCTCTGCCACCCGCTGCCGCTGGTTCAGCTCCTGCAGCCGCCGCACCTCCTGAGCCTGTCGCTGCTCCCACTCCGATTGGAGCCGCTCTGCCAGGAGCTGCCGCTCCCTCTCCAGGGCCGTCTTCAGCTCCCGGGTTTCAGTGGCGAAGCGGCGGCGCAGCTCTTGGGTGCGGAGCCGCTCTTCCTCCAGCTCAGCCTGTCGCGCTTCCAGCTCCCACCTCTGCTCCTCCTTCTGTGCAGGGCTGCCGGGGGCTTGCGCCGGGCCCTGGCGGGGCAAGGGGCGGCTGCGCGCCACTGGCCCCCGGCCCGCAACACCCCGTGCCATGGCGTCGGCCACGAAACGCTGCTGCCAAAGGTCACCAACGGTCGCGTTCCCTGGGTCTGCGAGGGGCGGCAGCCCCCCGACCCCGTTGCAACCGCTGCCTCCCTTCACTGTGCAGAAGCAAAGACAGCAACTGCCACGGCCGGCGTGGCTGAGCGTGGCCTTATATACCTGTCCTGGCCCCGAGCTCACAATGAGGGGTGGGGCAATATGGCCCTCTATGGTATGTCCTGCGCCCTGCTCAAAATGAGGGGTGGGGCAGTATGGCCTTCTATGGTATGTCCTGGCCCCTGCTCACAATGAGGGGTGCGGCATTTTACGTAAGAAAATGCCAAAAGACAAAGATGTCTTCCGAGACATGGGCAAGAGAACTTGACCAACTGACCGCTTCTGTAGGAGTGGGTTTGCTGCTAGAAGAAACCAGACCAAACTGGCTGAAAGCGGCAAAGTGGCAACAAAATTGTGCAAACTCAGCTAATAAATATGCATTAAGCGTGCTTGCACGGGCGGGGTCACGTGTACAAATGCTCGAAAGCGAATGGTAACAGGCGATATCACGGCCAAAGCCAACAGTTTGTGTAAATTGTAAATAGGAACATGTGAGTAGTTTCAGGGTTGCGTATAAGGACTCAAGAGCTGTAACACGGGGTCCTCCTCACACTCCCAGCCGAGAGGCACCTTCATTGCAGGCAATAAAAAGGGGTTACAGCTAGTGTGCACCTCTGCTGCCCTCCCTCCGGCACCAGCACACGAGCCAGAAGAGAAGAAAAAAATGCAAACAAATCCACTTTGGGAATATCTCTGAAGTCCTAACCCTGCAGCAGAGAGCCTGGGAGCTCTGAGATCCCTCCCTCTGCTCTGCATTTTGGCATTGGAGGTGAAATTACCCCTGTCAGAGGCGTTGTTCTGATTTTCTTTACAGCCTAAAGCACCACACGGAGCAGGGGCTACACCAGGACACCTCAGGAGGGATCACGCTCCTCTGAAGCAAAAGCTTCGGTGTTCCTAGGAATCTCAGGAGGCACAGCATGCCGATAGCTCCCTTTGTTCAGGGAACCGGTCCAATGACCTGTCTCCATTTCCCTCATGGTGTCTGAGATGCCTGGCTCGTGTGCACACTCTGTGGATGCTGAAATGCATTGAGCAACCTGGTCTGATGTCAGAGCTGACCCTGCTTTGAGCCCTGGGTTGCACTAGGGGCCTCTGAATCTCCCCTCCACCCTGAATGGTCCCATGAGGCTACGACTTAGATGCCCTCTATTTTGAGAATATATTTAGATGTCTTCACCTCCCACTGAATCCCTTTTCCTAAGGAACACTGCAGGAGCTTGCAACACAAGCTCATGGAAGTGGCTGGAAGGGCCTGGCTGGGGGTCTCTAGCTGAGCCTCCTGCCCAGAAGGAAATGATCACCCACCTTGGGATCAGGTTGGCTGCAACGCTCCGGAGTGAAAGCTGAAGGCCTCCAAAGATGGAATCCTGCCGGACACCCTCTGAGGGTCCAGCAGGTTTCTAGGGTGTCTTGGGACCACTTCTTCACACAGGTGCCAGGTAGGCCAACAAAGGTGATGTTCACTTGACTTTTTGGTCCTTGCAGAAGAGGGAGTGCTGATCAGGGTGTGAGAGACTAAATTGTTATTTTGAGCTATTTGTCTCAAAGATTGTTTGTTGTGAGAGACTGGACTGTCATCTCAAGCCATTCCTCTCAAGGATTGTTTGCTGTGATGAGCCACTTATCCCAGAGATGGCTTGTTTAAGCAGGGCACTCCTCTGTCCATAAGAACGACTATCAGGCCACTGAGGCATCCAGGGGAGGAGACAGGCCGGAGCCGGCAAAGCCTGCAGGAATGTGGAGACTATCATTGTCATGGAAACTGTAGTCCTTGAAATAAGGTACTGGTTTCTGGTGTTGATCACGCGAAGGTCATGTGATAGATGAAACCTGCAGCACGTGAACAGTGCATGAACAGTGCGCATGCATCGGACTATGCCCTATAAAAAAAGTGGGGAGACAAGCCGCGGTGTGCACCCATCACCAAAGCATTGAAGACTGAGGACCAACGGGATGCTGCTGGATCCATGGTGGTGACTATTCTTGCAACTCTATCCCAACTGCTTGCTTGATTTCTGCCTTTTCTTCCATTCTATCCTATCGCTACTATTTTCTACTTTTGGTAATAAAAGCTCTTTTGGGTATACGGCATTTGACCTTGTTTGTGTCTTAATCTTGCTCTTGGGATCATATCGACACCTTCCCCGGCATTGGATCAGGACACGGGGATGTAAAAACCATTGTCAGCCTTGGCTGTAGTGACCATGAAACAGCGGGTGAAGATTCTTGCCTCTTCAGGGGACTTTTGGTGGGAATCCCATGGGCAGCAGCGGTGAAGGGCACCAGACCTCAGCACAGCTGGTCTTTCAGGCCTAGGGCCACCTCTGCCTTCCACTGAGGCACCCGGAGTAACCCTTGGAGGAGCTCTACATGTCTGCGGTGGGGACGTCTGCCCATGAGAGATCCTCAGCAGAAGGTCCCCTTCCATCCCATAGTGACCTGGGAGGCCAAGTCACCAGAGGCAGGGCTTGCTTTAGTCTTGCTTGCAGACCTTGAGCTTAGACAGCTCTCCAAACTCGTCGTTTCAGTACCATCCCTCTCTCCGCGTCTGCCCTCTTGATTCAGCTGAGGATGTCATTCTCCAGCCTGATGAGCGAAAAGGGTCGACCACAACTCTCCTCCCTCCTCTGCCAGGCCCAGCCTTGGAAACCAGCTGGCAGCGTCGTGGGCGATAACAAGGGGTGGCAAGTTTAGGCAAGGGGCACGGGGAGGCATGGCCCTGGTGAAGGCTGGGGTCTGAGACAGCATTCCCAGAAACAGTCAGGGACATCCCTCCCCACACCTTCTCCTCCCTCCGCCCCCGCACTAGCTCAGTCACTTGCCCTGTGCCTGGCACACTCAGCTCCCAGGAGTGCCGGAGCCCTCGGCACCGCAGGTGCCTAAAGGAAACTCCTGGCCCCAGCACCAGGCCTGGTCGCCGGCGTAGCCCACCTTCTTCTCACATCGGTCAGCACAGGTGGGGAGGGCTCTCAGTCTCCTCCCTTGAGGTGGTGCTGCCTCGGACTGGTCCCCGAGGCTGTCACTGTGCCCTGGTCTGGGGCCTGCCCTTCCCTGAGGGCTGCCTCGGACTGGCCCCAGGGCTCAGGCTGCCCAGGTGCAGTGCACCTGAGGTGATGCGCTCTGTGATTGGCCGCCTGCTGAGGTGTGCTGCCCGCCCTCGCCTGAGGTGATGTTGCCTCCGATTGGCTGCGTGAGATTCCTCCCTTGCTCCTCCCAGCCAATGATGGGTCAGACGGCTTATCAATCATCTGTGTGCTTTGCTATTGCCAGCTGTGATTGGTGGAGCTGGCATGCGCCGCCTCCCCCCCAGGCCCCCTGCACAGTGCCCAGCTTTTTCCACTCTTGCCACCTCTCCTGCAGGCCTCGAACCTTGACTGGTTGGTTACCTATCGATCACATGCCTTGCCCCCGCCTCCTCAAATGCGATTGGCTGTCCTGCATCCACTGCCTCCCCAGGGACTGCTGGGTGGAGGTTGCCAGGCAACGAACTCCGCCTTTAGGGCTTAGAGCCTCAGAGTGGAACTGTGGGTCCTGAGGAAAGGCTGTGGGCCATAAAAGGCGGGTTTGGACCCTAAAACTGAGGGTTTCGGCCAGAAATATGAGGCTCTGGGCACTACAAAGGATAGGCGAGATGCTACAGATGACGCTCGGGACCCCGTGAAGGAGGGGAACCTCTTGGTTCCTCTCCCCTTTGCCCCAGGGTGCCGTGTATGGGGCAGGACTCTGGACTCAGGGAGAGGGAAACTTCCTCTGGCTCACGGGCAAGGCTGTGCCAGCCCAGCGCACGCAGGAGGTTGCCACCGCCGAAGACTGGGACGAAGGAAGACTGGCCAGCTTGGCCCTTGCCGGTGCCCCTGCCACAGCAGGAGCCCCCCTCAGCCTGCTGTTCAACCCAGAAAGGGGCTCGATTCCCTCTTACGTCCTCACCTTTATCAAGGAACACCTTTAAGAAGGACTGTGCAAGGCGGAAGCACGTGCTTCATTTGAGCGAACTTTGCAGAGTGTTCAGTTTGGATCACCCGTATGGTGGGACCCGCGGGACAGGGGGCTGAGGCTCACGTGGGCTCGCAGCCGGGCCAGCGTGCAGAGCAGCCCAAGGGACGAAACCACATCTCTGCTGGTGGTCTCCCCGTGTGGAGCTGCCCCTGCCCCCTGCAGATGTGCAGAGGCTCGCTGGGGGTGAGGAGCAGCACCAGTGGGGCCTGGGTTAACGGGCAGGGGTCCGATGGGCCAGCCAGAGGCTACACTCCGTCCCTCTGCTCGGCCCCTGTGCATTGCTGACCCTTTAAGGTCCCCCCGACATTCCCCACTCGTCCCCCAGTGCCCCCCTTCCGCCCCCTGCCCACACACCTGTAAACTCCTGTGACCCCCTCAGTTCCCCCCAGTGCCCCCTACTCCCCCCAGTGTGTCACTGGGCAGTGCCGTGGGGGGTCCCAGCGTGATGGGACACCGGGAGGGCGAAGCCTGCTGTGGCGATACGGTCGGGGCTGTCCTGGGCTGTTCCCTGCACCAGCGCGGGCTGGTGCTGGAGGTGGTCATGCCGCGGTGGGAGGGGTGGCAAGGGGATCCCCATGGGCAGGGGGAGGGCACGGCAAGGCCCCAGGACCCCATGGGGAGACCCCTGCTCTGGGGTCTGTCCCGGCATCACTCCACTGTCCCCAGCCCGGGAAGATCTGAGAGGAGCCCCACAGCTGGCAGCCCCCAGCCTCGGTGTCACCCACACGTTGTCTCGCCAACCGCCGGGGTGCTATTAGGGAAAAACCAGATACACTCCCCTTTCGGTGTCTTTTGATGAGCTTTAATTAACTCCTTGGTGCTGGCTGGGGCCAGGTATTGCGGAGGCATTCCTCCAGTGCCTGCCTCACTCGGAGTTCCCTGTCGTCCTGCAGTCCCGAGAGATCTGGAACAACACAGGCAGCGCCGTGGGGACCTGGTCCCGGCCACGCGCTCCCCTGGCCACCCTGCTCCAGGGACCCGTTCGCCAGGGATCTTCCCACAGAAAAAGACATCCCAAGCAGCAGCATCTCAGTAAAAGCCCTCCGAGCCCTTCCTTCCCCATCTCCTGCCTTACCTCAGCAAAGAAAGCTGTAGCTGTCACCCGCAGTTTAACCGAGCAGGAATCCAGCCACGGCAAGAGGTTCTTCACCAGGCAGGGGGAGACGAGCCCAGTGTGGAGCAGGACGCTGCGCAGGGGTCACAAGCGAGGGACACACAGTTACCCAGGAAGGCCACAGGCTGGGCCTCCAAAATTCACTTGCGCTGATGCAGACACTGTTCTTCAGCTCCCGACGGCTTCCCAGGCACGCCGGGAGGGTCCCAGCGGCCATTTCCCTGGGCACAGCCCTGCAGGACTTGGCCAGATGCATCCCTGGGGCTCTTACCTGCTCAGGAGACACACCCCCTCAGGGTGAGCCAGGGGGTCTTCCAGGCGAGCCCACACTCCCTGATTCATGAGCAGCCGCATCCATTTCTGCGCCATGCATTTGCCCAGCACCAACTGTATAGCTGAAAGGAAAATCCTGGCAAAAGAAACAAAACACAAAATAAACCAACCCAACCAAACAAAACAAGTCCAAATAGCACCACTGCCAAAAACCCCAAGAACTCTCAAATCACAACAGGGTAGGGGAAGACTTATCTGCAGCAGAGCTAAATACCCCTGGAATGATGCTTCACAGCCTTCCAGACTGCAGCTAACGACACTGGCATTTTCTTCATGCCCCAGACCCACTGAAGCAGAAGAAAACCCACGCCTCTAGACTGACTCCGCGCTAGGTATCAAGCAAGGCAACGCCTCATACCTCTTCCCACCAGCCTTTTGCCAAGAATGACAAGCAAGAGTCACTGCTCCCAGCGGGGGTCCATTGAGGGAGCGCAATGCTATTGTGCACGCAAGGCTATGCAGGAGGCAAGATGACAGCCGTCCGCAGTATGAGCTGCGTAAGACCTTCCTGCCTGGGAGCTGGAGTTTCTCCACGAAGGAACAGAAGTAAAACCAACCACGATGACCGCTTTCCACACCTTGGAAGTGGGGCAGGCGAAGCCCTCCCTCAGCCCCACAAAGGCACATGCCTTGGCACGGGGAACTGAAGCCAGCCCCTCCACCTGCTCCTTGGGCTCCTTACCTGCACGGCTTCTCCACATGCATTTGGCACTCCAGGAACAGTTGTCTCCAGCTGCCCATGAGGAAAAGCAGCCTCTCCCTGCCCAGCATTTCACTGGCCCACCTCAGGAGGCTGGGAAGGAGGTGGGGAAGCAGTTGCCTGAGCTCCTCCGTGCTCCTCAGGGCAAGCACCACCTCGGAGATGGCACGGGTGATCTGCAGAGAAACATGACCAAGAACCACCTGGTCAGGGAAGGCCTTTTCCCACCAGCCTGGTTCCCCCGCCTGCCTGGGGTGGGGGGTCGCTGTCCGCAGTTGTCACTTCTGTGACAGCCTTGTGGCTCAGGAGTACCAAACTGTCCTGGCTCCCCACACTCCTTGAGGCCGGCCCAGCACAGCGCCCTGCGAATCTCCATGAGCACCCGCAAAGGGCACCTGACTCCCTTGCGCCCAAGTATGAGTTAGCAGGCAGGTGCAAAGCTGCAGAAATGCGTCTGCCGTTGAACGTACCGTCACAGTCTCCAGAGCAGTCTGACGGTTGTGCCACTCACAAGTGGAGGAGTCCGTCCCCAGGCGGTTGTTTCCTGCTCTGTTTAGTTTCTCCACCAAGCACCTCAGGATCCGAATCCTAAGGATGCTTCTCCCCAGGCTCCTCCACAGCTCCACCGTGTCACTGCAAGGGAAGAGACGTTCACCCCTGAGCCCGTATCCTTGCAGTCCTGCGGTGCCCTCAAACCCCCTCACCTGCAATGGGGCTTACAACGCCCCACTCACAGCAGAGACGCAAGCACGCAGTCTTGCAACACTCGAGACTGCTCAGGCAGAAAAAAAAGACCTGCTTCTCAACCGGACCCCCCAGGGCAAGGAAGCTGCAGGGTCCCTGCTTGACCACACTGGGGAAGTGGGTAGTGCACGTACCCGTCCATGAGCAGACTTTTCTGGAGGAGACTGCTGATTACGGGCTCCTGGTGAAAGTGGGTGAGGAGAAACACTGCACGGAGCAGGAAGGGCCTGTGGGTGCTCTGCTGCATGTAGGTGTAAAGGGTGTTCAGGATTTTTGGCACCTGAATGGAAGAAGAGGAGAAAGAAGGGCTCGGTGCATCCTTTACCCGCTCCTGTGGGGCCCAGACACAGTCGTTCAGCACAGGAGCAATGCCTGCTCCCTTGACACAGAGTCCAGATCTAGCTCGAAACCTCACGCCTTCCACCCCGCCTGACCCTGGCTCACATCTGGAGCCCAGCGTGCTCTTGGCAATCGTGCGCATGCATGCACACACGCACACGCGTGCACACGCTCACACGCACAGCCTCAGTCACTGCATGTGCCTGGGCCCAACCCTATGAGCAGCTGTGTGCCCTGTGTGCACACAGAGGACACGGACCCATTTCACACTCAGCGCTTGACTAACTCTCCCCATGTGTCTGTAGCCATGCAAGGCCACGACCAAACACGCTCTTCGAGACCCTGAAGATGCCTTGCAGGGCCTCTGCAAGGGCACGTGACTCCTTCCAGAGGAACCCAGTTCTCCAGGGACGCTTTTCCTTGCCTCTACCCTCCCGAGACTAACTCAGTTAGCCTGCACTGCTTGAGCCACTGGTGGCCCTAGAGCCCAAGTGGAGCGCAGCAGAGCGTGAGCGGAGGAGAACAGGAGCCTTGAAAGGGCAGGCACAGCGTGAGGCCAGAGGCTCCCAGGCTACAGACGGGCAGCAACTAGTGGCTAAAGGAAGGGCACCTCACGGGCTGGGTAACACCACAGTCGGGGAAAGCAATGAGAGCAATGAACAAGTATCCAGCCTGTGGAAAACCTAGCATGCCCAGCAAAGCTCAGAGTAGATGGAATTGGGGACCAGTGAAGAAAGAGAAGGGTGAAGTGGGTCCCAGGGCAGGGAGGACTGACAGTGACCCCAGAGGAAGGGGAGGAATGGCAAGGTTGGTGCCTCCCAGTGCCTCACTCATGGGAAGGACCCGGACCAATGGCAGACTTTGGACAAGAAGTGCCCATATCCTTGTCACCAGCTGGAGCAGGCGCCAGCAGCAGGTGCTAATGCACGGCTCAGACCATCAGTAGCCCCTTGGCTCGGCACGCAGGCGGCATTTCTTGAGCCCGTGCCAACTGCACAGGGTGTAGTGCAACAGCCAACAGGAGAAAAGACAGTGTCTAACGGGAAAAAAGCTCTCCTTTACCTCCTGGAGTATTTCCTTTCTGCATTCCACCAGGAAGATGAACACCCACTTCCACACTGCTCTTGCACGTGGGGGCACGACACGCAGCAAGCTGTCCAGGACGGCAGTCAGAAAGTCCACAGCCTGTGCTGCAGGGATGCATCTGCAAACAGCCTGGAGAGAAGTCAGGAACAGGAGAGCCCGCGTCACAGCTCTGCCCCAGCAATTCGGAAAGGAAAGGCAACTTGACGGGACTGTTAGCTCAGCAGTCATGGAGGGGGCAGTCACTTGACCCTCCTGCTGTGCCTACAGTGCTGTTTACATCGGGTGCAGCTAACCGATTTGGAAGCGTCTACCCCCTTGTTGTTTGCTTATATACCAAATTTGTATTCTGACAAGAGCACTCATGCACACACACGTGTGCGCAAACGCGCACATCATGGTATCTGCTCCAGTGTGCCCGAAGGACGGTCTTGTCTCAAAGCCTCCTGCTACTTGCTAACAACAGCTGTCCTGGGCAGCTCGCTCTGGAGACAGAGGCTCTGGAGGGGAGCAGGGAGACGTGCAGGAGCCCAGGAGCTGGGCCCCCACCCCACTGTTTTGGGGCCAGTTACCTTTGTTACGTTGGTACAGGCCTCCGCCAAAGTCTCAGTGTCCGGGCTGTTCAGCTCCTCACAAAGGCACCGGATCTCATCTGCCTGAGGCACCTCCGTGGTCTTGGCTGGAACAAACACCAGGAGAGAAGAGGGGTCACGTCTACAGAAAGCCAACCTCTGGCCCCAGATACCGAGAAAGGAGAACCCAAGTGGTGGCAGGGAAGGCCACAGGGAAACCCAGGCCCCTCCTGAACTTGGGGCAGCAAGATTTCCTGAGCCCGATAAATGGCTGACAAATCCCGGGCTGGGGAGAGCCCTCTTCCTCCTTAAAGCATTTGCTGGGGCTTCAGGGTTTCAGCAGCCTCTGCTCCTAGCAGCTGCGTCCCCTATTCCCACACAGGCCACCATCGTCTCTGGGAGGCAGGAAACCTCCCTGTGACTTCCTCAGCACAGGCAGAGCCTGCTGCCTGAAGAGGAAAGGGTGCAAACACATCCCTTTGCAGCACGCTCTGGGCCTGCAGCTCAGATCCCTCCTCCCTGCCCAGTTTGCTCTGGGCAGCAAATTGGTTTCCTCCCTTGTGCTCAACAGGAGATTTCTTCCCTGGCAGCGATGACTTTGGAGACTGCCTGGGTAGCTGCCTGTCTCTCCAGGCTGAAGGCAGGGAGCGAGGGGGAAGGCACCCTCTGAAACGTCAGGGACCTCGTCCGAGCGCGTTGTCTGACCACCGTCTGTCTCTCCTGGAACGTGGTGGAGAGGGCCAGACGTGGAGGGGGACAGTCCCCCAGCACTGGTGACAATGTCCTGCTCTCAGACAGCAGTGAGGGATGGCCCTGACCACCCAACCTCACACACGCCCCAGGGAGGTGGGACTCAGCAACACTCTCTCAGGGATCCTTCCCGAGACGGGCAGGGAGGCAGAGGGCTAACAGGGTGGGGGCACAAAACCAGCCGAGCACGTCGCCTCCCCCTTCCCTCCACGGGAGCCCGGTGGTGCCAGGCCAGGAAGGGAGGGAGGATCAGGCTGAGCAAGGCTGGGAAGCGCCTGCTCTCCTCACCTTGCATTTGGAGAAGGTAGCCAAGGCAGACCCATGCCCTCTGGCGGCACGTGGCCAGGCAGTCGCTGGTCAGAGACCCCAGCAGTCCCACCAGGGAGCCGAACTGCTTGTAGGGACATCCTCTCTGCAGGGGACAGCAGCAGGAAAAAGGTTGCAGGCAGCCCCAGCGCCTGCTCGCCTCTACTGCCCAGCCTGCTCCCTGAGCAGCGACCAGGCAGAAGGGCAGGCGGAAGGGCTGCCCCGTAATCCCAGGGGCCCCAAAACCCAGCACCCAGCCGGGCAGGGCTCCTTGCCAGGGCCGTGAATGGTGGGAATGGGGCACCAGGGCACGCGGAGGGTCCCTACTCACCATGAGCTCAAATCGCTCCTTGCAAGCGCCCAGCACATGGGCGCAAAGCCGCAGGGCTCTCTCCCGCTCCCATGCTTTGGCTGAGGTGAGCCAGCCCTTCAGGACCTGGGGCAGGGTGCATCTCTCTCGCAACAGGAATCTTTCTCTCCCCGAGATCCCTCTCCCTCTCCCTGCTTCTCTGGCCCCGTCCTGGCGCATCCCCCGCCCCACCGAGCGCTGGCCCTGCAGCCTTCGCCGCCTCGCTCTCTGCAGCCGCCTCTGCCCTGCGTCAGGTCTGGCTTCCCTGCTGGCGTCTCCCCGCTCTGGCCTTCCCCCCAGGGCTGCTCTCGCCCAGCTCAGGGCTGGCTCTCGGCTTTCCCTCCATCAGGGCCCACTTCGCTGCCTGTCCTGCGGCTGCAGTGGCCGGGCGCTCCTCTTCCCCAGCCCCGGCCAGATGCACAGCCTCAGAGCAAGGAGCCAAAGCCCCATTTGTCTGTAGGAAAGGTATCCACCTCCTATCGCCCACTGAGGTCTCGATTCTCTGCCCTGGCAACGCTTTCCCTGTTGCCCCATGGCTACTCACATGGACCACGTCGTCAAAGCAGGCAGAGGTCGCCTCAGCCTCCAGAAGGGTTTCTATGAGGTGGCCCAGATCCTCCATGCCTCTCCTGTGCAGAAGCTAAAAGCAGCAAAGGAGAGCTGAGGTTATGCATCATGGGGGCTGCCAGGGCGTGCTGAGGTGGGATCCTGAGCCAGAGGTGGGCAGGCGCTGGCCGGTGGGTACCTGCATGTTCACAGCTGCCCTCACACTCTTCCTTCCCTTTTTCATCCGCTCCTCGGAAGGATGGGACAAAACACTCTGGCAGCACGCTGCCAGCAGGTTGCGATTTTCCTTCCGGCTCAGAGGCGGCCTCAGCTTGCTGGCCAGAGGAAAAAGGAAGACAAAACAGAAAGGGCATTTACTAGCCCTCTCCAGGGTGGCTTAAACCACAACTGGGTCCCTCCTAATCGAGGGCCCCAAATCCAACACCCCCAGCCCATGCCAGTGAGCACTGCCTCCAGGTTAAGGAACCCCTGGGGCTCCCTTCTTTTGGGAGACACCTGGAATGGGGAACACCCTCCCACTCCACAGCCCCAGCAGCTCCTGGCCCCATGCTCAAGGCCACTGGGGCTGCCCCAGCCAGCGGGGCTGGGGCACGCTGGGAGTGCCCAGAGCCTGGGGAACAGACCTCACCTCAACTCCTCCAGGGCCTGAAACACTCCATACACCAGGGAGTCCCAGGGCTCCCCCTTTATCCAGTCCTGCAAGTCCCAGAGACACGCGCAGAGTTGGCAGCGGGCAGGGACACGGGACAGCCCTCCCGCCGCCCCGGGGACAGGCTCTGCTGCCAGGCCTGGGCAGACACTGCCCCATCTCCCCCACGGAACCCCAGAGGCACTGCAGGAGGGACCCTGCTCCTCAGCCACAGCCACCCAGTACCAGCACCCAAGGGCCCCACCAGCTCCGGACACAGCTCCAGGAGCTCGCGTGAAGCCGAGAGACCATCGTGCCTCCGGGGAAGCCAGCCTGACGGCGCAGCCCAAAACTCCCCCGTGTGACTGCTCCAGCTACGGACACTCACCAGCAGGGTCCGTGTCGCCTCCTGCTTTAAGGAGAGCTCAAAGCTGCCGCAGTCGCCCACAGCCTGGATGGCACAACTGACCTCAGTGATGCTCTGCACCAGGGCGAGCTTGAGCTGCAAGTCCTGAGGCCAAAGAGAGCAAAGCACCCCTTGAACTCTTTGAAGGGCTGCGAGGTGGAAGAGGAGCATGGGCAGGGGGAACCCACGCAGGGCTTGCATCTGGACGTTGAGGACAGACCCCTCCTTGGGAGGTCTTTAGGAAGAGACCGTCCATCTCGGTACACCCCAGCCCCGAGGGGCTGGAGCTGGGGCACCCAGGCATCCCCGCCCTACGCGCCCTGTGCTCCTACCCGCTGTTTGTCTCTGGAGAGCTGCAGGATGTTGCCCATGATTTCTTTATCCACACAGGCGAGCAGCTGCTCCTTGGGGGCGTGCAGTGCAATGCCGCTGTAGGTGCGCATGAGAGCAGCACGAACGGTCTGGGCTCTCCCCATCTTCTGCCGCCGCCGTACCTGTGTCGACAGAGATGCCCTGAGACGTCAGCCCCGGGACTCCTGCGGGCTCCTGCGGCAGGCCCTGCCCCGCACCCTCACCAGCTCCTCGTTTCCCTGGGCACCTCCCAGCAGCTCCCCAAGCCACTCCTCAAGCTGCGAGTGCTGGGGCTGGGAGTTGTTCCCACCCGCAGCTTGAGTTCTCTCTCTTGGAGAGGGAGGAGGTGCAGCCAGCATCGCACACGCTGCTGGCTGTTATGCCGCTTATTCGAGAGGTCAGGGAGCTGTGGGGAACCTTTCTGTGGACAGGTACCCGACATAGCCTGTCACGGTCCTGCTCAGAGACGTGCAGCCTCTGCGGGTCAGTGGCGCAGATGAGCCCGGTCTGCTCACCTCCCCAGGCCAGGCTGCACTGCTCTCTCTGCAGGGCCCTGCCTTGCCCTGCCCTGCCCAGAAAGGCTTCCCCACAGCCCCCAGGTGGGGAGCAGAGCCAACGAGACCTCACCAGGCTCCTGCTCCCAGCCCTCAGCTTTGAGGAAGGGGCAGAGCGTCACACGGTGCCCACCCCCTTGTCACCAGCTCCTGCTGAAGGTAAGTCAGGGCAACGTGGCTGCAAGCAAGCAAGCAAGCAACCGCTCGCTGCAGCTGCCCCAGCTGGGTGGCCCTGATCCACCAGGTGTCAAACCCCATCCTTTCCAAAGACACCGCAGGGGCCCCAAGGCCAGGATGTCCCCTCTGAAACACAGGTCTCGGGTAGCTCTTACAAGAAGGTTAATCTAAAGGCAGCTGCCACGGTGTGGCTGCTGCAGGTGTAGAAGTGGAAAGAAGGCCAAAAAAGGAAAGCCAAACAGCAAACCCCTCGCTCCTTTACCTTCCAGCCCGTGGAAGCCTGATAGGACCAGTCTCTGGTGAAGGCGGCAGAGAACATAGTCACCGTGCCCAAGACCAGGTGGAAGTGGCTCTTGGCAGCGTGGGGCACGACAGAAATCATTCCCTGCAACCACAGACAAACGGGGAGTCGGTTCCAGTCCAGGCATTCTGCCGCAGCCAGCGACAATGGCCAGGCAGGACCTTGCAGCAAGCAGGAAACAGCAGCAATGGGGAAAGCAAGGAGGTCTGGAGCTGGGCCAGGAGCAGCCCTCCCTCTCCCCCAGGAAAATCCAGGGGATGCTCAGGACATGAGCATCACCTCACCTTGGCCTCAGACAGCTCCACAGGGTTTGTCTCCTGGAGGAACCTCAGCACCTGCCCTTGGACGTGTCTGAGGTCCTGACAAGCTGCCAGCACCGTCCCAAGAGCCTTGGACAGGAAAAGCTGAAGGAGAAGAAGCCGAGCCCGAGATGCAGTCATGGCCCGACCTGTCAGGAGAGGGCTGGCCCCAGATGGACCCGACCACCTCCGGGAGCAGGCAAAGCCGGCCACGATGCCAGGCTGTGGCCAGCCGCTGGGGCAGCCCAGGGGAAACGCCTTTTGGGGACGAGGGAAAGGCAAGCAGTGAAATCTGCCTGCGTGGGCAGAGCACCAGCGCCAGCTCCAGCCCCAGTGCCGGGCAGGACACGCACCTTCTCCCAGGAGCCGGCAGCAGAGCTGCTCAGCTGCTGGCTCAGCTCCTGGCTCAGGCCTACGGTCCAGGCCTTGTCCTCGATGGGCTCCAGTGACGCTCGCAGAAACTGGTGTGAACAGGAAAGGAAGCGAGTGTTCCCCTGACCTTGGCCCGGGCCCTTTCCACACTCACGTGTCCCGGGATGCTGCGGGGGAGAGCTGCCGGGAACGGCAGTCTCTTCCCCCACCCCACCCAACCCTCTTTTCACCAGCTCCCCTCTTCTCCTAACACCTCATGGGAGAGCCCCTGGCAGGCCGGACTTAGAGGAGGAGGCAGTGCTAAGGCGCGTGCCACAGCGTTAGAGGGCATTAGCCATCGGCCGTGGCACGTGTGCAGACAGCAGCTCCTCTTGAGTGGGCAGGCACCTACTGCCGGGGGAGGCGCAGGGTGCTCAGGAGGTGCCCCCACCTCCTGGTGCCTACACGGGCAGCCCCGAGCTTCCTCCCACAGCTTGGCTCCCTCTTCTCCCCCCTCTATTTGTGACACCCCCCGCAAGGATGCTGTACCTCAAGCACACGGTGCTCCCACTCTGCAGAGTCCAGGGAGCTCTCAGTTCTTCCTAGGAAGCAAGAGGAAGCAAAAGCTCTCGCAGCTATTTAAGCTCACACCAAAGACGAGTCCGGTGGTCTCCTCTGCAGTCAGACCTCCCAAAAGTCCCAGGCCGTCAGGCGAGAGAGGGCCTACGCGAAAGCCCTTGCGAGGCCAAAGACACAGGAGGGATCCCAGGGGCAGTCGTCAGAGGCATTGACTCGATCCGGGGAAGGACGCACTGACCGCAGCAAATCCCCACTGAGCAGCAACACACATCTTCTCCTGAACCCCCAATTGCCTTTTGCCCGTTTCCAGCCATTCTCCCAGGCTACTGCCAAGGACAGCTGCTGCAAACCTCGCCTGGCCTGGGGACTTGGTCCTCCAAAGCCAAGGGCTGCACCCCCACCAGGAGCACCAGTCCCGTCCCTCTCCCAGACACCATCCTTGGGTGATGCCAAGACCTGCCCTCCTAGGGGACAGCAACGGCCCCGTCCGTCCCCTGGGCCGAACTGATGCCAGGGGACAGCTGCCCCCAGCCTCAGCACCGGCTGCCTGCAAGGGGAAAGGCAGCAGAGCAAGTGCTGGGGAACTGGGGACAATTCCCCTCCGTCGCGCTGGGCAGCTGCATTTTCCTGCCCCCCTCCCTGCCCTCCAGCCTCTCCCTCCCCACCTGCACTTTACCTTCCAGGTACTGCAGCAGGAGGGGGATCTCGGTCGCCCACGCCACCCCCAAGCCTCTGTGGATCCTGCCATGGAGGGCCTGCAGCAGCTGCAAGGCAGCGACTGCGCGTTCGCTGCTCGGGTAAGGAGCTGCCGCCACCACCTAGACGAGGGCAGGAGAGAAGGGTCGCTCCTGCCGCCAGAGCCACCGCTCCTCCCAGGAGGGAGCTCGGGAGCTCGGTGCCGCTTGGCTGGCAGCAGGCAGCCCATGGCTTCACGCAGGGTGCTGCCAGCCCTGAGAACGGAGTGGGATCCCTGACGGGCTCGGGCATGCTGCCTCCTCCTTGGGGGCTCCCGGCACTGGCCTCAACAGCATCTCTACCCCGGGATCTCCCACCACCCCTGGCCAGAAAAGCTCTTTCCCCAGGGCCCCGCTCCTCACCAGCAGTCGAGCCAGCAGGGCCTGGGGAGCCGGCAGCCGGGCTGTGGGGAGGAAGAAAGGCTGGGTGAGCCGACGAGCCCCCACCATGCCCTGCCCCTCACACCTCCGATGATAGCCCCACACAGGGCTGAGGGCTGAGAGCAGCTGCGCTGCAATAGCGCTGGCTGGGGGGCTCCCCAGGGCCGCCCAGCAGGAGATGAAGGCAGCTCCAGCATGGCCAGGAACGAGCCCTGGCTCACCAGGAGAGCGCTGCGAGCAGGAGAGCCAGGCCTCGGCGCCGGGCAAGGGGCCATGCAGGGCAGAGCCCCTCGTGCCCAGCAGCAGAGCCTGTGTCTGCCCTTTGCTTTTCCTGGGCTCCTGCTCAGGGTTGGTGGGGCGCAGGGAGACACGGACCGGCCTGACCCCTGGCCAAACCCAGCAGCACTCACTGGGGCTCCTACCTTGCTCCTGGGAGTCCATGGCATCCGGCTCCTCCTCTTCCTCCTTGCACCCTGCTCTCTCCCATCTCTCAACCAGGGCTCGGAGACAGCGGGAGAGCGGGATCAGCATGCCGCTGTACTGGGCTGGCACCACGTACTGCAGCAGCCTCGGCCACAGGAGCTGCAGAGAAGAACCGGGCAATTCGCCACATTGGCATTTCCACTCAGCTCGAAGACGAAAAGGACGGTCTGCACTTCCCTGAGCCTTGTGCGCTTCAGCGCACGAGGGGACAGGTTCAGGGCATGGGGGAGCGCAAGGGGAAATGTCCTGAAGGCAAGAAGTGGCCACAGCAGCAGGGCAGAGGGCAACTTACTTTGCTCATCCCTCTCCGAGTGACATCCAGTGAGCCCAGGATGTCCATGCACAGGGCTCGAATTGCTCCATCCTCTGGGGTTTCCCAGGCAAAAAGGCCTCCTGCCACCTGTAAGACAGAGTTGGCAAACCCCCAGTTACTCTCAGCTCCCAGCTGATGAGGCTCAGGCACGACTCAACAGTGCTCCTGTTGCTCCTGTGCCTGCCTCCCTCCTGAAGGCCAGACGGACCCAGCTCTCCGAGGACCAGGTCCCAGACCCTGGGAAGGACTGGGAAGCCTGGGAGCAGACAGTGCCGCTGCTTGTCTACACGGTCCCCTGGGGCCCAAATGCTGCTGTCGTGCCACCAAAGCAGAGGTGAGGAACATGCCCGTCAGCAAGGCTGTGCTCAGTGCCAGCCCTGGAGGCAGCACACCCAGCCCGACGGATGTGGAGGAGCACCCAGAAGCCCTTTCCTTTGCCCTGCTCCCAAAGCAGAGCCTCCCCGAGCCTCAGAGCAAAGCGACGCACATGGATCTCGAGCTAGAGGGAAGGTCCGGCCAGAGGGAACGTCCTCGGCAAGTCAGCGGGAGGCTCGGCCATCCCCAGCTTTCACCTCCTGGGCACCCAGCTGAATGCTGGGAAATGCTCACCAAAGGGACGGCCAAACGGCCTGTCCCCTTGCCAGAAGGGATGTGGGCCCCCAGACACCCCTTACTGGATGGGCAGGGTGTGCTTTGGAGGGCCAGAGCACGAGAACACCACAGAAAGCTCCTCTAGCCAGGCCCACCTGTCTGCACTGGCTGTGTTCTGCTCATCGTCCATCAGCACATAAGGATGGAAGATGTCCTGTCCCTACAAGACCCTCCCTTTGCAAGGTGGCTTTGCTGAAGGCGCCTGTGGGCACAGCTCGGCACGTGGGCTGCGCACGCAGCCCCGCAGTGGCGGGTGGCATGCCGAGGTGTAAACCCACATCATCCACTGACATCCCCACCAACATCAGCACAGACACCCCCGAGGAACAGCCATTTGGAAGCGGCTCTGATGGCAGCGCCAGCGCCGATGGCTCTGCAGCACGGAGCTCGCCAAGGCCGAGGCCGCCTGCGGGAGCTCTCAGCACAGTCCAGGCACTGGCCAAAAAAAAGAGCCCTGGGTGTCCTGCTCTGCCCTTACCAGCCTGCCCGAGGTCCGGCTGAACTCGATGAAGATGTGCCCCACCACATCCCATGGCCAGCAGCTCTGGGATCCGGAGCTGAGCAGCTCCCTGCTGAACTCCAGAACTGCCCTCCGCACCTGCCAGGGGAGAGTGTGGTTATGACCCTCCCGTTCAAAACCCAAAGGGTTTGCTTGGGGGCAGCCTTTGTGGCTCGCAGAGAGATGGCAAGGGCGCGGCAGACGCTTTCGCTCCTGGCGTCAGGGCTGGGCTTCAGCACCAGGCTGGACGGGCATTTGCCCCACAGAGCACAGTGACCTCCCCGCTCCACTCTGCCAGCTCTCCCCAGGGACGAGCCATCAGCCACCCCCTGGGCACCGCGCCGGCACCTCCCCAGGCCCCCTGGCTCTGCCCCAAGGGAAAGGGTTTCTCTGCCTCCCCTGGCGGCACCCTCCCTTCCCAAACCAGTTCACCTGGGCACTGGGGTCACTGCACAACGAGCGCATGGCCTCCGCCACCTGGGGCAGCTTCTCTCTCGTCGCAGGTGCTGCAAGAGATCCGGAGAGGTGTGCATTGAGGCAGAGCCCCAGTGGCAGAAGGGATCCCCTGAAGCTTCCAAGTTTTTCGCACACCAATGGGACAGAAGAGCGGGGCCTGACTGACTTCACAGGAAGCAGCGGCATAGCCGGAGCAACTCCGTTTCCAGAGGCACGGCTATTTTACAGGGACTGAAAGCTATGGTAACACAGAGAACAAGAGAAACAGCACAGGTACAAGCAGCTCCTGTGCAAACCAGCCCACCTGCCCGCCCACCAGCCTGCCCGTGTTACAGAGCTTGGAGCACCGTCCCTGGTGTGCTGCCGTTTCTAACTGCCGGGGGAGAGCCCTGTTGCGGGGCGTCAGCTCGGCTGGGGGACCCGCTCTTTGCAGCTCCCTTTGGGTGCAGGTGCACCACTTTCAGCCTGTTCCTGCTGTCAGCCCAGCAGCCCCAGCCCCTGCCTTGCGTCCCTGGTCTGTGGCACTGACCGTCAGAGTGGGCCAGCACTCCCAGCAGGCCCAGGGCTGCCACGCGACCGGCCTCACTCCCACCGCTCAGCTGGCAGTGCAGAAACATGACTGTCTCCTCGGGGCACATTCGTGCTGCGGGGAAGAGATCGCATTCTGCGTCAGCAGGCAGCTGTGCCCAACAGCCAAGGACAGGGAGAGAGCTGCCACGGCACGGCGGGCCATCGTCCAGTCTCCTCTCCTTACCCTGCAGCATGATGCAGCGGGACAGCACTGCCTTCTGGGCCAGGCCAGGCTCCTTGGTCACATCAGAGAGCTGTGGGAAGCAGGTGCATTTTAGAGAAAGTCGCATCAGGGCTGAGAGGGACTGAAAAGAAACGCTGCTCTCCGTTCTCCTCTCCCTGGGCACTCTGGGCATGGGACCCACAGCCGAAACCCAGCCCACCCCACGGTGGCCCCGGGCACACACAGAGGTTTGCAGCAGCCCAGGCTGCCCAGGAGCTGAGGCTGAGCAGCGTTGAAAGGCTGCCCGTAGGGTGCTGGCGCTCCAGAGTCCTCCTGCGACTCGGCCGAGAGGGAAATGGCTGTGGGAACTGGGCTGCCCCTCAGGCCCGTTCCAAACAGCCAGCATCAGGCCTCCTGCAGCCTTAAGGCGGCCCCTGGATCGAAGTCCTGGCGTGCTCCGGGCCTGCAGGAAGGTCCCAGTGGAGGAACGCCCTGCCCTGCCCTGCCCTGCCCTGCCCTGCCCTGCCCTGCCAGCCGGCAGGTCTTTCCCCTCCATGGCAATCACGCGTGCAGGCCCCAGGCTTGCGGCAGGGCGCAGGGCTCCCCTTACCTGGCGGTGCACAGCGGTGCCCATGGCAAGAGCCGTGCCCTGTGGGATTGGGGTCTGAAGTCCCTCCAGTATCTCCAGGACATAGCTGAGGCTCTACAAGAGAACGGGGGGGAAGAGGAGGCTGAAGCCACCTAGAGGCACTTGGGAAGGGAGAAACCCAGATAAGGGGAGTCCCTAACGTCAGCTCCCAGGGAAAACCCCGATGAGCAGAGCAGCATCAAGAGGGTCTCTTTCCTCTGAACGGAGCCCGGTCTTGACAACTCGGTTTCCCACTCATCAGACCTCGCCAGTCGCGGCATGGGACTGGACACGGCCCTGGGCATTCGGGCAAAGCTCCTCCTGCACACAGAGCCCCAGGGAGCTGGCAATGCCTCCCTTCCTGAGAAGATGAGCCCCAGGGACTCTTGCCTCCCTCCCGCCCTGCCCCGGCTTTCTCTTTTCTTGCCCCAAGAGCCCAGGAAACCTCAGGCCTCCTCTGCTCTTCCTGTTCCTTCTCTAAGGGCTTCCCAGCTCCTCCTGGCACCCCACAGCTCCCCAGTGCCTCTTAGCACTCGCATAGACCCAGCCCAGCAGGCACGCCGGGCCCTGCGCAGCATCTCACCTTGGTGACCCGGGAGGTGTCTCGGACCTCCTGGTATTGGTGCAGGAGCCAGAGCAGCTGCTCCCAGGTATGCTCTCGGTGCTGCTCCTCATGCAGAAGGACCCCCAGCATGGCAGCCACTGCCCCGAGGACAGCCTGCTTGTCCTGAAGAGGGAAGGGAGAGGCTCTGCTTGGAGGGCTGAAGGTCTGCCTAGTGCTCAGCATCCCCTGGACACCAGTCTGCCCTTCCCACTGGGAGGGGTTTCCCTTTCCCTTCTGCCCTGCAGAAGACGGGCTCACTCCAGAGGAGGGAGAGCATTTCCCCACCCTGGTACCCCAGCCCTCCCTGCAGAAAGGCCCCAAGACTCGGCTGCTTCCCGTCAGGAAGCCCCCCTCCCCTCGCCCCTCTGCTCGCACCCCACTGGGCACAGACGGACCCACCGGCACGGACATCCCTGCTGCAGCCCCAGGCGTGGAAAGCAGCACTTCTCACCTCTTCCTCCTTGCAGTCCAGCCAATTTGCCACCGCATAGCGGAAGACCGGGTAAATGGCTTCACAGAACTGTGCTACCCCCTTGCGAGGGAAGGGGCATTGCTGCCAGCTGCGGAAGTATGTATTGACTCCTTTCGACCATTGCTCCAGCACTGCACCAGGACAAAGGAAAAGGGAGCACGTGAGAGTCTGCAGCAGGGTCGGTACCTTGCATTCACGCCCAAGCCTGCTTTAAGGACAGTCCCAGGCTCGGCAGGGCTCAGCCCAGGACTAGATCTGGATCCGAGGGCAATCTGTGCTCTTGAGGTGCCTGGATTCAAACACCCCGCTGTTTCTCTCCTCCTCACACCCATCGCACCTTCTCCTCCTCAATGGCCCCTTCCCCTCCAGCATTTCTCACTGCAGACCCTTCCCTTCCCTTCCCTTCCCTTCCCTTCCCTTCCCTTCCCTTCCCTTCCCTTCCCTTCCCTTCCCTTCCCTTCCCTTCCCTTCCCTTCCCTTCCCTTCCCTTCCCTTCCCTTCCCTTCCCTTCCCTTCCCTTCCCTTCCCTTCCCATCTTCCCTTCCCATCTTCCCTTCCCATCTTCCCTTCCCTTCCCTTCCCTTCCCTTCCCATCTTCCCTTCCCTTCCCTCATACTCGCCCTTTCAGAGCAGGGATTTTAATCCCAGAGGAAAGCGGGGGAACAGAAACCATGGGAAGGCACCCAGGAGTTTCTCCGTGCAGCACTGCCGCGTCCTGCCCACAGAAACCTCCTGGCCTTCCCCCGCTCCTTCTACACACTCACTGCAGTTTGGGATTGCCGAGGCCTCACCTCGCTGCGGGCTCACACCCACCACGTTCCCTCTGAGATCACATGGAGGCATTGAAGGCTGCCCCTGCGCCTAGGACCCCAGCCAAGGAGCCGACACTCACCACTGCAGACGGCATGCAGGATCTCGCCACTCCCCACCTGGGTCAGCATGGCGCGCAGGGCGAGCAGCGTCATTCCCACAAAGGGGATGCACCGCAGGGCTGCAGAGGAGGCAGGGACAGAGGGACTGAGAGGGTCAGTGAGAGACACGGGAGACTGGGCTCCATCCCTGTCAGGGCTGGGGCTGCTGGGCCATGCAGGACATGCCGGAGGGCGTGGGACGGGCTGCCTTCCCCAGGGGGGACACAGGGAAGCCCGTTGGGGAAATGGGGAGGATGGTGCGGGGCCAAGACCCCGCGGGTTTGTCTCCAACAGGTTCCCACCCTTTGGCCACTGGGATCGGGCTGATCAGGCAGAGCTGCCAACTGGCCCTGGCATGGAACAAGGAGGCACGGCAACTCCATAGCCCCCCAGTTCAACACAGGGCATTTAGGGAGGGGGAGGATCCCTTCTCCTTGTTATCACAGATCTCTACCCAAGGCCGAGGGTGCCATACCATATCTGCGGGCCATTTTGCCCAAGGTGAGGAGCACAATCTCATCAGGGACCTTCCTCATGGCCTTCAGGTGGCTCTGGAGCTCGGACATGACAAAGTGGAAGTGGGAGCGGGCCAGAGCTACCAGGACGTCACTAGCGGCCATCTTCACGTCACTTGTCACACCCTGCAAAAGCGTCACAGGTTAAACACTCCGGAGAAAAAGGCTGAGGCACTAGGGCAGGCTGAATGACCCCATCTCCCCTGAAAGACCCCTCGGGACAGTTGTGCTCGGGGCCGAGCGGCTGCTGCCTCTTGTACCCTGGGATAGGCGAGCAGTTCCCTGGCGAGATGAGGGAGGCTTTTCCCCAGAGCAGCCCTGTGCTGCTGCCCCCAAAATAATGGGGGTTCTGTCGACCTACCGCCCTACTTCTGATTTGTCTCCTAAGTGCCCTGTCCTGGGGTACTGACACGCAAAATCATGTCCTCTGGGTGAACTTTGCTCATTATAGTACCAAAACACACCTCCATCCCAAAAGCTACCCACCTCCAAAGTGCAACCACCCCTCACTGAGCATGCGCTCTGAATTTTTTCTAGCCTGTACTTTTAAAAGCAAAGCGAGAGAACTTAATACCAATCAAAGTAAAGGCATGTATGACTAGAGTCACTCAAGCTCCACCTAAATAGGAAAACAGTATAAACAGGCCCAAAGAGAGGGGGACTATTAGGGAAGATACCATCGTGGACAAGTTGGGAGGACATCACTGCCTTCTGGGATCAGTCGACAGGCTGAACCTCTCTTCCCCGCAGAGGGACACCTCTTGGGTGAGATTCGAACACTCGGCTGTACCGAGTGCTTTCCCGGGAAACTTAGAATTCTTTAGAGCTCTTTTTCTTCCATAATTTAATGCGCCTGTAGGCCACTGCATTATTATTTGCACGTGCCTTGCAGACAGTGTATTTATCACCAGCAATCCAAAAGAACCTGTACTCCTGTTGCTTTAATAAACTGTACTATTCATTAAAATCTAGCCGTGATAGTTCGTTGAACGCAACCAAACTCCTGAAGTCTGGCCGTGATAGTTCATTGAACGCGACTAAATTGAAAGTACAGTGCGCTATTTGTGCGTCCGTAACCGTGATAGTTCAACATATTGAACGCGACCGGACTTACAGCGCTGAATTGGGCATCACCCAGAATCTAAGCCCAGCCGCCCCCAGCCCCTCTGACATCTAAGCACCAGCTGGAACGCAAGGGGGTTTATTGTCTGCCAAAAGTCTTTACCCTTTAACACAACACTCCCCTCTCCAAATTCCCTGTCATGACGAGTCCCCAGAGCCTCTCCCTTAGGACCTCTGCTGGGTCTGAACGACCAAGGAACATCTCTGCGCCACTCTGTATTTCCCCCCAAACCAGGGGCAGAGGCAGGCGGCTTTGGTGGCCTTGAAAGAGAACAAGCTCACCTGGGCTGCTCGCATGTCGCTCAACGCCTCTGCTATCAGGCGGTTCACAACGCCACTCGTCAAACAGCCGTCGTCTCCCCACAAGACGCTCTCCAGCTCCCGGTACGTCTCCACTCGGTCACCCTGGGGACGGACCACAAAGGGGAGTGATGGGACTTGCTTCGCCCTTGTTCCCAGGGAGCCACGAGAGAGACCTGCTGCCCCCCAAGTCATCTGCGTGACACAGGCACGAGGGACGAGTTGCAGGCATCGGTCAGGACAGCCACGGGGAACAGCGGGATCTTCCGCGGCGCCTCTGACACTAGCAGAGAGTCAGACAGGGAGATGGACTCCACCAGGGCAAAAGGCCATGTGGGAGCCTGGGAGGCCACTCCTGAAAACGGGGGACGCAGGAGGTCAGGGGGAAAGTGCCAGACAAGGAAGGGTGTGACTGTTCACTCAACTCCTGCCTAGATTTTGGCCTGCAGGAGGGCAGAGGTGCTGTCAGGTGAGACGCCCCTCTGCCACGGCACCCGGGGAAGCCAGGGGCATGGAGGGGAGCCCTCAACCCCCACCCCCACCGCACCTCATGGTCTTGCAGTCGCTTTAGCAGAGAAGTCCCGACGGCCACAAAGGTCGTGACGGCCGCAGGGACAGTCCCCGTCACCCTGCCTCTGTCCTCAGAACGCGCAGGTCTGGACTGGGAACGCACGCATGGGCAGAGAGCTGCAAGAAAAGAAAGAAATGGCTTTGCTGGCTGCAGGGCTTCGCACCAGGGAGGGGTGAGGACTCCCCCAGCACTAACAGCCTGCGCTGGGCTGTACTGGCAAGAGGGAAGTGCGTGGGATGAGGGGAGGGAGTCTTCCCTTCACTGCGGCAGTAGGAAGACCACCTTGGGGGACTGGGCCCGTTCTGGGCTCCTCAGCGACAGAATGGCAGCAATGCGCTGGAGCGAGTCCAGCACAGGGGCCCTGAGCTGGGCAGGGGATGGGCATGGGCTCTGCAAGGAGAAGCCGGGAGGGCTGGGGCTGGGCAGCCCTGACAAGAGCCGGCCAGCCCAAGTCATCTCTGAGCGGTCCCCAGCTGCCTCACGGAGGGCAGGGAGAGGATGGAGCCAGGACCCTCTCGGACGTGCCTGGCAGCAGGATGAGAGGTGATAGGGACGCAGCCCCCAGCACCCGGCTGGGACAGACACTGCCTCCAGCACGTATCGGACCCCAGCCTCCCCCAGCCCCTCACCTATGAGCGCTCTCATCCTCCACATGGGCAGCAGGGTCCCCCGGATCGACACACTGCTCTCTCCAGGCAAAAGCCAGGAGAAACTGGGGCAGCACCAGCCCCAGGAGGAAGATGTAGAGCCCAACCATTGTGACCTCACAGAGGTCTCCTGTGATATGGGGACATGTGCTGGGGACACAGCAGCACCCTGGGGACCCCCACAGGCCCAGACATGCAGGATTTTCCATCACTTGAATTTGCTCGTGGTCCTCAAACAGTTTTAGCAAAGACTTTCTCCAGACAGCCCTTCCCAGCTCTGTCCCTGATCCATGTCCCCCTCCAGGGTCCCATCCCTGGAAACATTCAAGGTCAGCTGCGATGGAGCTCTGAGCAACCTGATCGAGTTGAAGATGTCCCTGCTCATTGCAGGGGGGTTGGACTAGATGACCTTTCAAGGTCCCTTCCAACCCAAACGATTCTATGATTCTACGATGCTATGACCCGAGGCAACGTGGTCTCAAGAGGACTGACCTGGCCTTTGCCCCGGGCATTTTCTTGCCCTGGTTTTCTCCAAAGAGGAGGCTCCTGGCTGTGTCTGTCTGTGCCCTCCCCTATGTCTCCTCCAAGAACATTTGCTCCCATTCTCCAGCCAGGACCGAACTGGGCAGAAGCTGGAGACCTCCAACCCATCCCTCCCAACTGTGTCCTGAAAAGACAAAGGAGACTCGTATTCAAATGGAATATCCTTTTGCTGTTTGCTGGACTGTGGGAAAGCTGACCTTCCTAGAAGGTTTCTCAGCTCCAACCCAGATGAAAGAAGAACCAGAACTGCCATCTCTACCAGAGTAGGAAATGCACACATATCCAGGCCCTTCATGCTACTAGACAGGCGTACAATTGCCTGTGGGTTCAGAAAGAAATTTCCATACAGTCCTCCGGTCTTTATGAAAGGGTGGATATGTGCTGCCCTGTTGGTGTTTTTGGGGGGGGGGGGGGGGGCGGGGGGGGGTTACCCCCTAAGTCAGCACGCAAGTCGAGACAACTTGCTGTTATTTGACCGTAGTTTTGCATGCTGGGTTGTCTGACTCTGCCTAGAGAATAAGGGAGTGGTTAAGGCTGGTGCTGCACTCTGGAAGAGAGGTATGTCTGCAGATGACAGTTTTGGAGCTTGGAGTGAGTAACAGGAGGAGAAACTGGCCTGTGATTAGATACTGCATGGGCCACAGCTTGTTGGGTGTTTTCTGTGTTCAGGCTGGCCTTTTAGGCAAGCTGTGGTTTGCCTGCTGGGCAGCACGATGCAGATGAGATTTCTGCGCAGCGTATTCAGCTGTTTCGAGATGGCCCCAGAGGGCACAGGAAACGACTGCTTCTTTGCAGGGGTATTGTTTCAGAGTATTTTCATCAGTCTGTTTTGGTGTGTGAATCTGATGAGAACAGCAGTCTCTCTAATGGACCTTTCCCCCTGCATGGAGAAATACCACCCCACGATCATAGCATGCGATATGTCACAACACCCATACCATCCTACGGATGCTTGCCATTTTGGGCATAGACTGACCCTGATCAGGAGGGTGACCAGTTAACCAGTCACCAGATCCAAAAGGCATGCCATCCTCAGACTACACAAGTCTTTCTTGTGTTTCTTGTGTTTCTCTGAAACAAGGGTTTCTTGTCTTGCTGCAGGCTGCACCGAGCAGGTACAGTGCTTCTGACTGGGACCCCCAGGCATCCCCAGCTCAGTAAACAGCTGCACCTTCTATTCCCTCCTTCACCTCTTTATCCTGACACTTTGCTTTCCTGTCTTTTGTCTGGTAGTTTTTCCCTTTATTGTCTCGCTACTTTAACACTAGGCCAACTAGTTTTCTGCTTTCGTGGTCTGCCGTCTCCAACACTTGCTCACTTTGTCACACGGTTAGTTGAACCTTGAGCTAACCCTCGTGCAGGGACCCTGCTCTGAAGGACAGCCCTGGGCACCCCTGGCTGCACGCCCGGCTTCACACCCCTGCAGTCAACCCCAGGAAAAGGCACCTGTCCCTCTGAGGGTACAGCAGGGAAGCCCTGCTCTGCAGCACATCCTCTTCCGCTACACTAGAGAAACTGTGAAAGTCCTCCTGGCAGATGCCATAGGTTGTGGACAGCTTTAGGAGACCCCTCCAGGAACAGCAGCTTCATGGCCCTGCACGCACAGACTTACCACCTGGAGGACTGTGAAGATTTCTCCCCCAGTGAGCTCTCAGCATCCACCTACCCCACACTGCCTTTAACCTCTCCCTGTCTGGCTTCTCTCCCCTCGCTGCCTGCAGGCAGTGCCCTCAGCCCTGCTGCGCTTTGCAGAGGAGCTGCTCCTGGGCAGAGCTGTCTCCGTGCAGCGCTGCTCATTTGCCATGAGCTCCCTCCGTCCCAGGAGCCCAGCCCAGCTCAGCAGCAGAGGACCAGCCCAAGGCAGCACTTTCTCTGACCCCTCTGGGCTCCCTCCAGGTGGCCCTGGGGCTCCAGGGCTGACAGAGCCTGAAAG
>CM051546.1:1752881-1787331 GCA_028022735.1 Gypaetus barbatus
CCGAAATGGGGCTGTCGGACCCCCAGCTCCGGCTGGGCCCCCCCCAAAATCCCCCACTCGAGGGGGGGGCCCCCCCCCCATGTCCAGGGTGGGGGGCATGAGGAACCCCCCCCCCGCCATGTCCGGTGTTGGGGGGGGGCACGAGGACCCTCGTGTCGACACGGGGGGGGCACGAGGGGCCCATGTCCAGCTGGGGGGGGGGGCAGTGAGGTGCCCTCGTGCGAGGCCGCGTCCTCGTGCAAGGCCGGGTCCTCGTGCAAGGCCGTGTCCACGTGCGAGGCCGGGTCCTCGTGCGAGGCCGGGGTGACGTGTGAGGGCGGGTCCTCGCGCGACGCCGGCTCCTCGTGCAAAGCTGGGTCTCCGGGTGAGGCCGGGCCCTCGTGCGAGGCTTGGTCTCCGGTTGAGGCTGGGCGCTCGTGCAAAGCCTGGTCCCCGTGCGAGGCCGGGTCCCCGTGCAAGGTGAGGACGACGTGCGAGGCTGGGTCCCCGTGTGAAGTGAGGCCCCCGTGCGAGACCGGCCCCCGGTGCAAAGCCGAACCCTCGTGCGAGGCCGGGTCCTCGTGCGAAGCCAGATCCTTGCGCGAGTCTGGATCCTCGTGCGAGGCCGGGTCTTCGCTTGAGGCCGGCTCCCCCCGCGAGGCCGGCTCCTCGTGCGAGGCCGGCCCCTCGTGCGAGGCCGGCTCAGAGGCTGGTGACCAGCTGCATCTGCCCGTCGGGCTCGGCCCCCCCCCGGCCCCTCGACCCCCCCAAAGGCCTCGGGGCTGTGGCGGCGGGCGGGGGGGGGCGCCCGGGGGGGCCCCCCCAGATAAGGGGGTGCGGGGGGGGGCACCTCGGGGCTGCTGTCGGATAGGCCGAGTCCCGAGGTGGGGGGGGGGCGGGCGGGGGGGGGTGACGGGGGTCCCGGGGGGGCTCGGGGGGGGGTCCCAGCCCCCCTTGGGCTCGCGTCAACTCTTGGTAGAGGAGTCCCAGCTCGGGGGCGCCGGGGGGGGGCTCGGCGGGGGGCGGGGGGGGCGGAGGGGGGGCGGCGTGGCGAGGAAGAGCCCCCCCCGTGCGAGGAAGAGCCCCCCCCCGTGCAAGGAGGAGCCCCCCCGCCGTGCGAGGCGGCCGCCCGCAAATTGTTGTGCACCAGCTCGGAGATGATCATCTTCTCCAGGGCGGCGGGATCGGGGGGGCCGCGGCGGCTCTCGGGGGGGGCCCCCCCCGGCCCCCCCCGCCCCGGCCCCCCCCCGCCCTCGGGCCCCCCCCGCAGGCTGTAGCTGTTGTTGAAGTTGCCGTTGAGGGGAAGAGGCTCCGGTGGATCGCGGGGGCCCCCCGGGGGGGCTCTGTGGGGAGGGGGGGGGCGTCAGAACCATGAATTTGGGGGGGCCGGGTGAGGGGGTACGAGGGGACTTGGGGGGGATGGGAGGGGATGGGGGGGGAGAACAGTGGAGGGGGGGCATAAGGGGACTGGGGGGCACGGGGGGGGGGCACGCAGCTGTGGGGTGTCAGCCATGGGGGGGGGACAAGGGGACGTGGAGGGTAGAGGCCAGAAAGGGACTGGGGGGGGGGGGCACGAGGAAGTGGGGGACACATGGGGACTCTGGGGGGGGGCACAAGAGTGGGGGGAGCATGTGGGGGGACGAGGGGACTGGGGGGGCACAAGGGGACACGGCAGGGGGGAACACACACGGGGGGGCACTTACTGGTCTCGCGGAAGCTCCCTGGGGACAGAGGCAGCAGTTAGGGAGGGGCCCTGCCCCGCATCACTCCCCCATGGCCCCCCCAAAGCCCCCCCCCAGCCCCTGAGGTGGGGGGATTCGGGTGATTTGGGGGATGGGGGGGTATTTGGGGTACCAGGGGGGTCTTCTCCTGAAGAGACGAAGGGGGGGGGGAGTTGGGGGGCTCGGGGTGGGTTGGGGGGGGTCAGTACCCGCATATGTCCCTGGGGAGGTGAAGGTGGGGGCACTTTGGGGTGCATGGGATATTTGGGGTTGTCCCCCCCAGTTGGGGAGTTGAAAATGGAGGGAGGGGGGGATGGACTATGGGGGGGTCCAGGGGGTTTGTGGGGGCACAGGGGGAGTTTGGGGGGCTGAGCCCCCTCATACCCACCTGGGGAGCTGAAATTGGGGGGTACGTGGGGGACACACATGGGGGTACAGGGCCAGGACCCCCCCCCCCAAACACCCCCCGCACCTACCTGGGCAGTTGAAGGAGGGGACGTGGGGCTATGGAGGGTTGTGGGGCTGGGGGCGGGGGGGGGTCCTAGGGGGTTTGTGGGGACGCGGGGGGAGTTTGGGGGGGCCGGGCCCCCCCCGTACCCACCTGGGAGGTGAAGGCGGGGGGCGAGGCGGGGGCGAAGCCCACCGACTCGGCAATGAGGGTGTTGTAGGGGCTGGAGCCCCCCCGCGGCTGCAGCACCGGGTTGGGCAGCAAATGGTTCCCCATCGTCCCTGCGGGAAGGGGGGGGGGTCAGCGCCCACCCGGGTGGGGGTCCTGGGGGGGTCCCAAGGGGTCCTTGGGGGTCCCAAGGGTGTCCTGGAGGGGTCTGAGGGGGTCCCGGAGGGGTCTCAGGGGGGTCTGAGGGATCCCAGGGGGTCCCAGGTGGGGTCCTAGGGAGTTCTGGGGGTCCCGGGGGGGCCAGACCCTAGGGGGTCTGGGGGTCATGGGTGGGGGTTCTGGGGGTCTTGCCTCAGGCTGGGGGGGCCCAGAGGGATCCAAGGGTGTCTCGTCTTGGTTGGGGGGCCCCCAGTGTCTCACCTGGGCTAAGGGTGGAGATCCCAGGGGGTCTTGGAGGGGTCTAGGGGGTCCTGGGGGGGTCCCAGAGGGATTCTGGGGGTCTCACCTCAGGTTGGGGGGCCACAGAGGAACCCAAGGGGTGTCTTGTCTTGGTTGGGGGGGGGGGGTCTCAGGGTCTCACCTGGGTTAAGGGTGGGGATCCCAGGGGGGGCCTGGGGGTCTCATGTGGGTTGAGGGCAAGGGGTGGGGGTCCCGGGGTTGCACTTCCTATGAGGGTGGGGGTCCCAGGGGGTCCTGAGAGGCGTCCCGGGGGTCCCACCTCAGCTACGGGCAGGGATGGGGGTCCTGGGGGGGGGGTCTCACCTCGGTTGAGGGTGGGGGTGCTGTTCAGGTCCCCCGCCATGAAGCTGGACTCCGTCTGCTTCCGCACGGTGTCGTTCCACATCCTCCGGATCCGGCTCTGGGGACGGGGCATGGCTGGGACCCCTGGGACCCCCACCCTGGGGACCCCCAACCTGGGGACCCATCTCCCCCCAGGGACCCCCCCCCCAACCTGCGGTCCCCATTGCCCCCAGGGTCCCATCACCTCCCAGTTACCCCGTTGTCCCCAAGCCCCATCACTACTGGGGATCCCCCTCCCCTCTTGGGACCCCTGCCCCGTCACCCCCCAGCCCCCACCCTGGGAACCCTACAGACCACCCCCCCATGGGTGGGGGACACCCAGCGCCCCGGGACCCCCCACCCTTAGGTGCCCCCCCCCCATCCCAAGGCCCCCCATGCCTGTCACCTGCACCCCAGGGCAGTGTCACCAATGGGGGGGAGAGGGGCAGGGTCTGGGGGTGCTGGGGGGGGATCTGGGGGTGCCATAGGGGGGTATGGGGGTGCCGGGGGGGGGGTCCACCTGGGTGCCAGTGTAGTAGCGGGTGTTGGTGCGGATGGCCGAGGTCTTGAGGCACCCAGGGTGGTCCCGGGGGGGCTGCGCAGGCAGCAGGACGTGTGCCGCAGGCACTTGCTCAGCTCCCGGTGCACCTGGCGGGGGGGGCACGAGGGTGGTGAGGGGGGCAGCACCCCAGGGACCCCCCCACTGGGGAACACCCCACCCTGGGGACCCCAACTTCTGGAGGACTGATCCCTCACCCTGGGTCCCCCCACCCACGGACCCCCCAAGGGTCACTCCCCCCACCCAGAGCCCCCAAATCCCTGGGACACCCCCCCTTTCTCCTGAGACCCCCCCACCAGTGTACCCTCCACCCAGGGCCCTCCATATCCCTGAGACCCCCCCACCCATTCTGAGCCCCCTGCCCCACATACCTCCACGCCGGGGTGCTCCCGCATGGTCCCCCCACCCCTAGGTGCCCCCCCAGGGTACCCCCCCCACCCCTGGGTGCCCCCCACCCACCTTTTTCCAGAGAGCTCAGAGGAAGATGAAGACAAAGGTGCCCCACGCCGACCCCCTGCCCCGTGCCGCCACCCCTGAGTGCCCCCCACCCTTGGGTGCCCCCCTCCCCACCTTTTTCTGGAGGGCGCAGTGGAAGACGAAGATGAAGGTGCCCTGCAGGGCGTTGCAGGCGGTGAAGAGCGAGGCCGTCAGCACCGACTCCCGGGTGACGAAGAGGAGGCCGAAGGCCCAGGTCAGCCCCAGCAGCAGCAGCAGCGCGATGGCCCCCAGGGCCCACGACCTGGGGGGGGGGGATGGACACACATGGGACACCGGGGGGGTCAGGGTGGGGGGCAGAGACCCCCAGCACCCATGAATTGGGGGACAAAGTTGAGCAGGGACCCCCAGCACCCATGATCTGGGGGACACGGGGGGGTCAGGGATCCCCAGCACTCATAATTTGGGGGGCACAGGGGCGTTAAGGGGGCACAGGGACCCCCAGCACCCACAACCAGGGGCCAAAGGGTTTGGGGGGGGCACAGGGACCCCCAGTACCTGTGAATTGGGGGGCATGGTGGGTCAGGGACCCCAGCACCCGTGATCTGGAGGACACATGGGGGGTCAGAGATCCCCAGCACTCACAATTTGGGGAACACAGGGACCCCCAGCACCCATGACCTGGCGGGTACAGGGTTTGGGGCATGGGCACAGGGACCCCCAGCACCCCCAGCCTGGGGGGGGCCACAGGGTTTGGGGGATGTGGGGGGGTCTTGTCTGTGTTTGTCCCATGGGGAGTCCCAATTTTGGGCATCTCTCCCCATTTCGGGGTACAGTTTTGCACTGCTGGTGTGGGTTTTGGGGCGTCTGTCCCCTGTTTTGGGGCCTCATGGAAGGGGGGTCCCAATTTCAGGGACCCTTCCTCATTTGGGGAGGTGGGTCCTGGGGTGTCTTTTTGGGGGGGTTCCCCCATTTTGGGGCCTCACTTGATGCTGTCGAGGCGGCTGGAGTCAGGCTTGAGGGCAGCAGAGCTGCGCACCATCTTGTGCAGCGTCACGAGCAGGAACACCAGCGTCACCTGCGGGGACGGCCCTCAGTGCCCCACGGCAGCACCCCCTGCCCCGCGGCAAGACCCCCAGCCCCACGGCAAGACCCCCAGCCCCAGCATCCGCCATGGGGCACCCCCGGCCCCCACCACCCCCATGGTGGGACCCACAGCACGTCCTGTGGAACCCATGGCGGGACTCACAGCACCTGCTGCCCCATGGTTGGGGTCCCCAGCACCCACTGCCCCACGGCGGGACCCCCCCCACCCCCCACCCATCGGTGGGACCCCCCAGCCCCCTGGGCCCCCCCTGACCAGGATGACGAAGGCCACGGGGGCCGATGAAGCTCCAGATGAAGTAGTTGTCCACACGCAGCCAGCACCTGGGGGTGGGCGGGTTGTCAGGGAGCCACGCCCCTCCCTGGGAGGGAGGCCACACCCCAGGGCCCAGGTGCCATCCTCAGGGCTTAGATTAGACCACACCTCCTGGTCTGGGCCCCGCCCCCAACGGCCAGGCTCCACCCATGCACCACAGGCCCACCCCCAGAGGCCAGGCCCCACCCCCAAGCCTGAGGTTCCACCCCAGGGACCAAGCCCCACCTCCAGGGTACAGCCCCCCTCCCCAATATCCAAGCCCCGCCCCCTCATCATTGTCAAGAGCAGCAGCCCCAACCCCAACAGTGGGGAAAGCCCCGCCCCTATGGCTCAGACTCCACCCCCAGGGCTCCAGCCCCACCCCCCCAGCCTCCATTGGTCAGTGCCCACATCAACACCCACAGCCGCCATGACAGCAAGGAAAGCCCCGCCCCTATGGCTTAGGCCCCGCCCCCAGCCCCCCCATTCACACCTGCTCAATGCCCACAGCAGCCATGGCCACCATGACAGCCGGGAGAGCCCCGCCCCTATGGCCCAGGCTCCACCCCCAAGATTCAGGCCCCACCCCCCATTGCTCAGACTCCACCCTCAAGGCCCCCATTCACACCCGGTCAGTACCCGCAGCAGCCGCCATAACAGCAGGGAAAACCCCGCCTCCAAGGCTCAAGCTCCACCCCCCCATCCCAGGACTCAAGCCCCACCCCCAGCCCCTCACCACCACCACCACCACCACCACCACCACCACCACCACCACCACCACTCACGCCTGGTCGGTGCCGTAGCTGCGGTGGTCGACGGCGGCGGCCACGGCCACCACGACGGCGGGGAAGCAGTAGCCGCCGGCGTAGTAGTACTTGCGTCGGGAGAGATCGCTCTCGAAGACCTCGAGGAGCAGCAGGTAGAGATGGACGCCCTCCAGGCACAGCCAGGAGAAGGACGCCAGGAAGAAGTAGTGCAGCAGTCCCGCAAAGATGGGGCAGGCCACCTGCGGGGTGGGGGGACATCGTGGTGGGGATGGGGGACACACACACACACGGGATGGTGAGGGGACCCTGCGATGATGGGGGAGGACACCTGCGGGGAGGGTGGCATCGTGGTGGGGGACACGGGATGGCAAAGGGACCCTGTGATGATGGGAGGACACTTGTGGGGAGGGGGACATCGTGGTGGGGGATGGGGGGGGGGGACATGGGATGGCGAGGGGACCCCGTGGTGATGGGGGAGGACACCTGCACGGACTGGGGTGCTGTGGAGGTCCCTGGGGTGCACTGGAGGGTGCCGGGGGTGCTGTGGGAGGGCCCAGGGGATGCAGGGGGTCCCTAGGGTGCCACAGGAGGCCCCAGGGGTGTCGTGGGGGGACCCCAGGGGATGCAGGGAGTCCCTAGGGTGCCACGGGGGGACCCAGGGGTGCTGTGGGGGTCCCAAGGGTGCTGCAGGAGGCCCCAGGGGTGCTGGGGGGGGGTGCAGGGGGTCCCAGCGGTTCCTGGGGTCCCGTGGGGGTTGCAGGAGGCCCTGGGATGCTGTGGGGTGCTATGGGACATCGCAGGGGTCCCACGGGGTTTCCCGTGAGGGTCTCCCAGGAGCCCCCAGACCTGGTACTGGGTCTTATCGATGCCGATGAGGAAGACGAGCTCGGCGAGGAAGAGGCTGATGCAGAGGTTCTTGTGGATGGTGGTGCGGTCGGAGGGCAGCCCCCGCAGGCAGCAGAAGGCCGAGATGCAGACACCCAGACAGACCAGGGCCACCACGATGCCCACCCAGGAAATCACCGACAACAGCACCTCGTTCAACCGACCCTGGTACTACAAAGAAAAAGGGGGTGTAACCATCCGCCGCCCCCCCCCAAGCGTCCCCAGACTTGTCAGGTGTCGTCCCCCCCCGCCCTCGCCAAGCTCACGCTCTCGCGGTGGGCCATGAGGACGGCGAAGTTGGTGAGGTGGCTGCAGGCGCAGGAGGTGTGGGTGGCGTTGGTGTCGAGCAGGCGGCAGCCCTGTGTCGACCAGTGCCCCGTCATCGACCGCTCCGAGTAATTCCAGAAGGAGCAGTTGGCGTTGAAATGGTTCTTCGCCTGGTGGGAAAGGGGGGAGGGGGGGTGTTGGGGGGGGTGTCTGGGGCTGGGGGGGGCTGTCCCTGGGGTTGGGAGGGGGACCAGGGGAGATCCCAGAGGGCTGGGTGAGGGTTTCAGGGATCACAGGGGGTCTCAGCAGGGTCCCTGGGGCTACATGGGGTTTTCCAAGGACAGGGTGAGGGTCCCAGGTGGGTGGCTGGGGCTGGGTGAGGGTCCCAAGGGCAGGGTGAGGGTCCCAGGTGGGTGCCCAGGGCTGGGTGAAGGTCCCAAGGGCAGGGTGAGGGTCCCAGGTGGGTGCCCAGGGCTGGGTGAGGGTCTCAAGGGCAGGGTAAGGGTCCCAGGTGGGTGTCCAGGGCTGGGTGAGGGTCCCAAGGGCAGGGTGAGGGTCCCAGGTGGGTGCCCAGGGCTGGGTGAGGGTCCCAAGGGCAGGGTGAGGGTCCCAGGTGGGTGTCCAGGGCTGGGTGAGGGTCCCAAGGGCAGGGTGAGGGTCCCAGGAGGGTGCCCAGGGCTGGGTGAGGGTCCCAAGATGGGATGAGGGTCCCAGGCAGGTGCCTCGAGCTGGGTGAGGGTCCCAATGGTGTCCTCAAAGCTGGGTGGGGGTCTTAAGGGGTAAAGGGAGCCCCCAGGGGGGAACTGGGGCTGGGTGGAGGGAACCAGGGGAGATCCCAGAGGGTCTTGGGGGGTGGGTGAGGGTCTTGGGGATCACAGGGGGGTCCCTGGGGCTGGGTGGGGGTCCTGGAATGTTCCCGAGGCTGGGTGGGGGTCCCAGGGAAAGGGTGGGAGTCCCAGAAAGGTCCCCCAGCCTGGGTGGAGGGGTCCCTGGAGCTGGGTGGGGGCCCCAGGGTGTCCCAGGGGCTGGGTGGGGGTCCTGGAGGGCTGGGTGGGGGTCCCACCTCAAGGTGGGGCAGGGTGAAGACGACGGGGTCCATGAGGAAGACGCGGCTGGACTCCTTGTTGATGGAGGCGGCGATGACCTGGGAGTTGACGACGAGGGGGGGGGCGCGGGCCCCCACCTCTCCCCCCAGCCGCACTGTTGCGTTCTCCGTCGAGAGGAACAGCCCCAAGTTGTTGTAGAGGATGAAGACCACCTTCACCACCCCTGGGGGAGCCGCCTGTCAGACCCCTGCCCCGCTGACACCCCCCCAGATCCCCCCCCGGACCTCCCAAATCCCCCCCAAAGACCGCTGATCTCCCTGGGACCCCAGAGAGTCCCCCAAAGCCCTTCTGACATCCCCCAAATCCTCCCCAAATATACCCAAGATCTCCTCAGACCTTCTTGAGACCCCCTAAGTCTCCCCAAGACCCCCCCCCCCCCAAATACTCCAAATCCCCCCCGGTCCCCCCTGAGACCCCTGCCAGAGCCCTCTGATCTCCCTGGGACCCCACAGAGCCTCCCCAAACCCTTCTGACCTCCCCCAAATCCTCCCAAAATATCCCCAGACCCTCTTGGGACCCCTGAGATCTCCTGGGACACCCAACGACACTCCCCAAAACACTCCAGGCCTCTTCTGGGACCCTCCAGATCCTCTCAAATTTCCCCTGGTTCACCTGAGCACTCCCCAGGATCCCCAAATCTCCTCGATGGTCCCCAAGACCCCACCCAAATCATCACAGACCTCCCCTGGAGCCCCCCAAAATCTCCCCAATCCCTCTCGAGACCCCTGAACCCTGTGCTCCCTCTCCCCAGACTTCCACTGACACCTCCAAAGTTCCCCCAACCCCCCCCCCAATACCAACCCCCTCAATACCCAATACCCTTGGTCCCCCCCTGGCCCCCTGAGATCCTCCCCAGGACCCTCAAGACCCCCCCAGGTGCCCCCCTGGACACCCCCCAGCCCCTCACCGTTGCGGCTGTTCTGTTTGAGGGTGTTGGCCGAGAGCTGGATGAAACTTTCGCCCCCGAATTCCTGGGGGAAAACCAGCTCCTGGACCTGCCCCTCCGTGTTCAGCACCGTCACCTCCAGCACTGGGGGAGAGCACACGCGTGTCATCGCACACGCGTGTCCTCGCACACGTATGGGGCTCTCTCGAGGACCCAGCTGCCCCTTGAGGACCCAGGTGTGTGGGTGGGGGTCTCTCCCACCCTGCTGGGGACCCCGGGGGAGAGGACAGGGGGTTGGGGAAGGACCCTGGCAACCCAGGTGCCCCCTGAGGACCCAAGTGTGTGGGCGGGGGTCTCCCCCACCCTGCCAGGGACCCTGGGGAGGGGACGAGGACCCCCGCCCAGGGGTCTCACCCAGGTTCTGGCGGGCAGCGAGGAAGCGGGCGGGCTCCTTGACGTTGTCGGCCAGGAGGAAGGCGCCCTCCTCCAGCACGTCCAGCAGCATGGTGGCCGTGTGCGCCTGCTCCGACCCGTTCATGTCCCGCCAGGACTCCAGCGCCTCCGGCCGCAGCAGGTTGTCCACTGCCTCCACCACCGCCTGGAGGGGAGGGGCAAGGGTTAGCCACGCCCACTCCTTGCCCCCCCCCCCCCATCTCCAGTTGCAAGGAAACGCTGGGCCCTGCTCACCCACAGACCCCGCCCCTGGACACACCCACCCACCCCCACCCATCTTCTCCAAGCCCCGCCCACCAACGCAGCTCCCCGCCCATCACAGACCCCACCCATGAGCCCCCACCCTGACATCCACCCATCCAGGCCCCGCCCATATCCCCACAAGCCCCACCTACCAGCACAGCCCCCACTGCTGCCTATTATAGGCCACACCCACGCAGAGATCCCACCCCTGGACTCACCCACCCCCACGCCTGTCTACCACAGGCCCCACCCCTGGGCACACCCAGGCCCCGCCCATCTCCCTCCACCAGCAGAGCCCCTACCTAGCACAGGCCCCGCCCCCCCGGCCACACCCCCACCCTCCCAGACCCTGCTCCCCAGCATCCCCACACCTACCACAGGGCAGGCCTCGCCCCTGTCACACCCACACCCCGCCCACCGATCGGCCCCGCCCACTCCCCCACCCAGCTCACCTTGATGTAATCCTTACAGGTGCGCTCCCGCTTGTGCATCTGGGGGGGGGGAGGAACCGGTGTCATCGGGGTGGGGACCCCCACGTATGGGGCAGGGACCCCCACACATGGGGCTGCCAGACCCCCATGTATGGGGCTGCGGGACCCCAGCATTCGGGGCAGGGACCCCCACATATGGGGCTGCAGGACCCCCCGTATCTGCCGCTGGAGAACCTTGATGTTTGGGGCAGGAGGACCCCAATATTGGGGGCAGGAGAACCCCAACACTTGGGGCAGGAGAACCCCAATATTGGGGGCAGGAGGACCCCAACATTTGGGGCAGGAGGACCCCAACACTTGGGGCAGGAGAACCCCAATATTCTGGGGAGAACCCCAACACTTCAGGCAGGAGAACCTCAGCTTCTGGAGCAGGAGGACCCCAACATTTGGGGCAGAACCCCAACACTTGGGGCAGGAGAACCCCAACATTCTGGGGAGAACCCCAACACTTCAGGCAGGAGAACCCCAATATTTGGGGCAGGAGAACCTCAGCTTCTGGAGCAGGAGGACCCCAACATTTGGGGCAGAACCCCAACACTTGGGGCAGGAGAACCCCAATATTCTGGGGAGAACCCCAATACTTGGGGCAGGAGAACCTCAGCTTCTGGAGCAGAACCCCAACACTTGGGGAAAGGAGAACCCCAATATTTGGGGGAGAACCCCAACACTTCAGGAGAACCCCAACATTTGGAGCAATCGCACCCCAACTTCTGGACATGGGAGAACCTCAGGATCTGAGCATGGGAAGACCCCAGGTTTTGTGGCCGGGGGTTCCCCCATCTTTGGGGTCAGGAATACCCCATCATCTTCCGAGCTGGGCGTACCCCAACATTGGGACGGGGTGTACCCCCATGTAGGGTATTTTTTTGGGGTCCCCCCCCCCCACACACACCTTGTTGTAGTTCTTGCCGGCAGACTCGCGCTCGACGGGGCGCAGGGCCTGCAGTTGGGCGTCCAGGATGTCCAGCAACTGCTCCAGCAGCCGCACCGCCGAGCTGACGTCCCCGGCGTAGACGGGGCCCCGCGTGTGCCGCGCCAGCTCGCTGGCGATGTTGGCCGCGTTCTCCCCGCTTTTGATCTGGGGGGGGGGGGGACAACATACACAGATGGGTACCCCCATATCCCCCCCGGGGGTCCCCAGGGGTGGGGGGGATCTTGGGGTAACCCCCTGAGTGAGGATCACCTGCCCCAGTGGGTCCCTGTGGGAGGGGGACATCGTGATGGTTCTCTGGGGAGGGGTGTTTGGGGAGGTATGGGGGGGTTTGAGGGGGCACAGGAGGTTTTGGGGGGGGTCTAGATGGGTGGGGGTGTTGGGGGCTGTGGGTGGGGGTCCCAAGGACGGGGGGGGATCTTGAGGTAACCCCTTGGGTGAGGATCACCCGCCCCGGCGGGTCCCTGTGGGAGGGGGACGTCACAATGATTCTCTGTGGAAGGGTATGGGGGGGGGCACAGGGGGTTTTGGGGGGACACAGGGGATTTTGGGGGGGTCTGGCTAGGTGGGAGTGTTGGGGGCTGTGGGTGGGGATCCCAGGGGTGGTGGGGATCCCTGGGGCAATGGGGGTCATGAGGTGGGTCCCCATTTTAAGGGGAGAGTCCCTGTTTTGGGGGGAGTCCCCATTTGGGGGTGTCCCCAGTTTTGGGGGGGGTCCCCATTTTGGCGAGGGTCCCCATTTGGGGGGGGTCCTTGTTTTGGGGAGGAGTCCCCATTTGGAGGGGATTCCTGTTTTGGGGGGTCTCCATTAGGGGGCATCCCTGTTTTAGGGAGAGTCCCCATTTAGGGGAAGACCCCATTTTGGCAGGGGGGCTGTTTTGGGGGGGTCCCCATTTTGGGAGAAAAGTCCCCATTTTGAGAAGGTCCCCATTTGGGGAGAGCATCCTCATTGGGGGGGTGATCCCCATTTTGGGGGTGGTGGTGCCCCGTTTTGGGGGAGGGTCTCCATTGGGGGGTGGTCCCCATTTTGGAGGAGTGTCCTTATTTTGAGGGGAGGGGTCCCTGTTTTGGGCCCCCCCCCCAGGTACCTTCTGGGCCACCTGGTTGACCCAGGGGCTGGTGCAGTTGCTGAGGTCGGGCCCCCGCGGGTTCCAGACCCCCAGGCCCAGCAGGCACTGGAAGGAGGCGATCCCTGGGGGGGGGGGGCACGGGGGGGGCAGGCATCAGGGACACCCCCAATCCCATGGCACCCCATTGCCCCCCCCCCCCCCCCATGCCCATCCTGCAGCCCCTGGCCCTGCCACGGGCCTCCTGGGGGGGGCAACCCCCCCCCATCCCATAACCAGCCCCCCAGAGCCCCCAAAACCCCCCCAGCCCTCTGGCCCCCTATAGTGCCCCCCCAAACCCCATGGCCCCCCCACATCCCCTACAGCCCCTGGCTCCATAGCCCCCCCCAGCCCCCAGCTCCATGGCCCTGACTCCCCAGAACCCCCCCCCAGCCCCCCCAGGATCCCCCCTGGCCCCCATAGCCCCTCAAGGCACCCCTCAGCTCCCCCATAACCCCCCCATCCCTCCAGGACACCCCCCCCAGCCCCTATAGCCCCCCCAGGACTGCCCCCCCCAGCCCCCCTGGACACCCAGAGCCCTCCAAGATCCCCCCCGCAGCCCCCAAGCCCCTCAGAACCCCCCTGACCCCCCCAGGACACCCTGACCCTTGGTCCCCCAGACCCCTGTTCCCCCAGTACTCCCCTGGCCCCCCATAACCCCCCTGGCCCCCAGGACACCCCCAAAACCTCATACCCCCCCAGGACTCCCCCAAACCCCCATGGCCCCCCGGAACACCCCCCTCGATCCCTGTTCCCCCAAGTACCCCCCTGGCTCCCCATAACTACCCTGGCCCCCAGACCCCCCCCCCGACCCCTGTTCCCCCAGTACCCCCATGGCCCCCCAGTACCCCCACGGCCCCCAGGACCCCCCCAGCCCCCCAGAACTGCCCCCCCCCCCCCATACCGCGGGTGCCCTTGGGGCAGGGTCTCTCCACCACCACCCCTTGCTGCGCCGCTGGCCACTGCACCCTCCGCACCTCCCGCGCCTCGCACAGCCTTGCCGGCCCCCCTCCGGGGCCCCCCCCGGGCCCCCCCCCGGCCCCCCCAGGCGGGCGGCGGGAGGTGGCGGGGGGTGGCGGTGGGAGCCCCATCCCGTTATTGGGTGGTCCCGGGGAGCCGGGGGGTCCCCCGGGGGTAGCGGCACTGTGGGCTGGGCCAGGGCCGGGGGGGGGCCCGGGGGGGGGTCCCGGGCGGGGGGTGAGGGGTCCCCGTCTTGCCGTGGGGGTGGGGCCGGGTGCTGCTGAGCTCCGAGCTGCCGTGGGTCGCGCCGGAGCTGCGCTCGGGGCCACTGTTGTCACCGGACCTGGGGGGGGAATGACAAGATGGGGGGGGGGGGGGGGTCAGGGTGTGGTGGAGCCCCCCTGAACCCTCCTACAGGGAACCTGGGCATCGGGGTGCCCCCCATCCTCAGGGTGAAGGGAATCCAGGTATGTGGGGCACCCCCAAAGTGAACCCAGACCCCCAGGGCTCCCCCCAAGCACATGGGGCTGCACCCCCCAGCGAACCCAGACCCTCAGGGCTCCCCCCAGTGACTGGGGCACCCCCAAAGTAAACTGGGACCCCCAGGACTCCCCCCAGGCATTGGGGCTGCACCCCAAAGTAAACTGGGACCCCCAGGGCTGCCTGCAGGTGTCTGGGGCACCCCCAAAGTAAAATGGAACCCCCAGGGCTGCCCGCAGGTGTTTGGGGCACCCCCAAAGTAAACCGGGACCCCCAGGGCTGCCTGCAGATGTCTGGGGCACCCCCAAAGTAAACTGGGACCCCCAGGGCTTCCCCCAGGCATCGGGGCTACACCCCAAAGTAAACTGGGACCCCCAGGGCTGCCTGCAGGTGTCTGGGGCACCCCCAAAGTAAACTGGGACCCCCAGGGCTTCCCCCAGGCATCGGGGCTACACCCCAAAGTAAACCGGGACCCCCAGGGCTGCCTGCAGGTGTCTGGAGCACCCCCAAATTAAACCCGGACCCCCAGGGCTCCCCCTAAGCACCAGGGGCTCCCCCCAGGCATTGCAGCTGCACCCCAAAGTAAACTGGGACCCCCAGGACTCCCCCCAGGCATTGGGGTTCCCGTCTGAATGAACCCAGACCCCCAAGACTCCCCCCAAGCACTGGGACTGCACCCCAAAGTACCTGGTGCTCCCCCAGGGCTGCCTGCAGGTGTCTGGGGCTCCCCCAAAAGGAAACTGGGACCCCCAGGGCTCCCCCTAGGCACCTGGGGCTCCCCCCAGGCATTGCAGCTGCACCCCAAAGCAAACTGGGACCCCCAGGGCTCCCCCCAGGCATTAGAGCTCCACCCCAAAGTAAACCAGACCCCCAGGGCTGCCCATGTGTGTCTGGGCACCCCCAAAGTAAACTGGGACCCCCAGGGCTTGCCCGCAGGTGTCTGGGGCACCCCAAAGTAAACCAGGACCCCCAGGGCTGTCCACATGTGTGCGGCCCTGCCAAAGTAAACTGGGACCCCCAGGGCTGCCCGCAGGTGTCTGGGGCACCCCCAAAGGAAACCAGGACCCCCAGGGCTGCCCACACGTGTCTGGAGCACCCCCAATGTAAACCCAGACCCCCAGGCCTCCCCCCAGGCATTGGAGCGCCCCCTTGAATGAACCCAGAGCCCCAAAACTCCTCCCTGGCATTGGGGCTGCACCCCAAAGTACCTGGGGCTCTCCCAGGGCTGCCTGCAGGTGTCTGGGGCACCCCCAAATTAAACCCAGACCCCCAGGGCTCCCCCTAAGCACCTGGGGCTCCCCCAGGCATTGCAGCTGCACCCCAAAGTAAACTGGGACCCCCAGGGCTCCCCCCAGGCATTGGGGCTCCCCCTTGAATGAACCCAGACCCCCAAAACTCCTCCCTGGCGTTGGGGCTCCAACCTAAAGTAAACCCAGACCCCCAGGGCTGCCCATGTGTGTCTGGGTAACCCCCAAAGTAAACCAGGACCCCCAGGGCTCCTCCCAAGCCCCCAGGGCTTCCCCAGAAGAAATCCAGCCCCTCAGGGCTCCCCCCAAGCTGCCCATCTACCCCTCCCACCACCACCCCCCACCCCCATTTTCCCGCCCCCCTCACCGGCCCCCGGATCCGGCGGTCCGAACTCCAAGCCGTATCGCACCACGAAGTAATTATTCCAGACGTAAAGCTGATTATCGCGAGGGTTGTAATCGACGGAGGAGACGTACTGGTAGGGGTTGGGGAAGGCCATCTCCACCGCCTCCCCCCGGTTGGCGCGGGTGTTGAAGGCGTAAGCCACCCGATTGCCGGCGGCTTCGCTGTCATCGTCCACGTAGACGCTACGGATGACGTAGAGGACGCCACAAGCCATGAAGGCGTTGGAAGCCGCTCGTTTGTCGTAGCCGGTCTCCCACGTCCCCTCAAAGCGGAGGGTGTAGGGGTTGAGTTGGCTGACCACCAACCGGCCGCCATTTCCCTCCGTGGCGTAGATAACCCACAGCCCGTCCTCATCCACCGCCAAATCGATGTCAGTTTTACCGCCCCAGCGATACGGCGAGGTGTCGTGGTAGTTGGCGGCACCCACCACGGTTTCGCCGCTTTTGATCCGGGTGCGGAGATCGTATTTAACGATGTTACGGGTTCGTTCTTTGTTGTAAAAGACGGCGCCGTCGTAAACAACGAAGCCGGTGCCGTCAACGCGGTTGGGGAGACGGTAGGTGGTGGTGTGGCGGGCGCCCACGTAGTCGTCCCAGGAGGCGTATTCGGTGAGGGTGTCGGTGCGGTACGGCACCCACGGCATGACGTAGAGGCGGTCGCCGGCTTGGAGGGGATCGCGGCACCAGGCGCCGGCTTGGTGTTGGGATTCGTGGCTGGAGGTGGGGGAACCGATGCGCTGCAGGGTGCCCGGGCAGACGAAGACTGCAGGGCGAGGTGGGGGGGGACAGACAGAGGGACAGAGGGAAGGACAGGGGGACATGGGGACAGACGGGGGACACAGGGATGGACACAAGGACAGACACAGGGATGGGTACAGGGGCACAGAGATGGATACAGGGAAGAGGAACCGGAGTGGAGACACGGGGACAGGCAGAGAGACAGACAGAGGGGCACAGGGACAGACATGGGGACAGACAGAGGGAAGGATGGGGGGACAGATATGGGGACAGACGGGGGACACAGGGATGGACACAAGGACAGATACAGGGACAGGTACAGGGGCATAGAGATGGATACAGGGAACAGGAGCCAGAGTGGGGACACAGGAACAGAGAGAGGGACAGGCACAGGGACAGACATGGGGACACGGGGACAGAGAGAGGGACAGGCACAGGGGCACGGGGACAGACATGGGGACACAGGGACAGAGAGAGGGACAGGCACAGGGGCACAGGGACAGACATGGGTACATGGGGACAGACAGAAGAACAGGGGACAAACAGAAACAGACATGGGGACACAGGGATGGACAGAGGAAGACACACAGAGGACACAGACAGACATAAGGACAGACATGGGGACAAAGGGATGGATACAGGGGACAGCAATAGACAGGCGGACACAGGGACGGATGTGGGGACAGACATGGGGACGGAGGGACGCAGGGACAGGCACAGAGACACAGCAGTGAACACAGGGACATGGGGATGACACAGGGACAGACAGAGGGACAAAGAGCAGGTGGGGACAGCCGTGGGGGCGAGGGGGGGGGGACAGACAGACACAGGGCCAGCCGTAGGGATGGGGGGGGGACGACAACAGGGGGACAGACGGACACAGGGCCAGCCGTGGGGACAGGGAGGGGACAGGGGGGGGACAGCAAGAAGCAGGAGAGAAAAGAGAAGCGGTTCATCAGCGGCCGGGGGGGCCCCACCGGCGGGGGGGGGATGCACACTGGGGGGACCCCAACCCCGGGAGGGGGACATTGGGGACCCCAGGGGGGGAGGAGACACGGGGGGGGGGGAGGGTCCCTTGTCCGGGGAGGGGACAGAGGGAAGGAGACAAAATGGAGGGGGGGGGGGGGCAGGGTGACGGGGGGGACATACACACCCCGTCTGTCCCCCCCCCCACCATGGGGACAAGGGGGGGCCATGCCCCCCAGCAAACCCAGGCGTCCAGGACCCCCTTTTGGGGAGGGGCAGCACCCTGAGGGGAGTGGGCAGCTCTCCCGGGGGGGGGCCCTAAAATAGGGGAGCCTTAAATTGGGGGGGCCCTAAATTGGGGGGGCTATTCCCACCCCCCCCCGGGCCCACAGCCAGGGTTGATTGAGCGCGACGGAGACATGGGGGGGGGAAGATGGGGGGACCCCCCCGGTGTGGGGAAGGGGTATGGGGGGACCCCCCCGGTTTGGGGGTGCGGTGGAGGGGGGGGGGTCGGGGGGGGGGGAGCGCGTGGTCCCGCTGTCCGGCGCCGGCTGCAGAGAGGCTGGGGGAGAGAAACGGGGGGGTTAGCGCTGCGGGGAGAGAAAGGGGGGGGACACGGCGGGGGGGGGGGACACGGGTGGGGGGGGGTGAACCCCCCCCAGGGCAGAGACACCCCCCCCCCCAATTTCCCCCCTCCCCTATAGCGGGGGTCTCTGCGCCGGGGGGGGTGGGAGGGGATGGGGGGACGTGGTGGCCCCCCCCCCCGTGGTGGCCAGGCCAGGCTGGGGACCCCACTGTGGGGGGGCGTGATGTCACCCCGGGTCCCCCGACCCCCCCTTAGGGGACCCAGGTGTCTGGGTCCCCTATTCTGACACCCACCCCCCCCAAAGGGACCCAGGCATCTGCCCCCCGCCCCCCGCCCAAGCTCTGGGGGGCTCCAGCCTGACCTGACCCCCCCCGCCCGGGGCATGTGCGCACACGTGTGTGCAAGGGGAGACCCCGTGTGGCGTACATGCGTGTGGGCCAGCGGCACCGCCTGCACACGCGTGTGCGGAGGGGCTGTGGGCGAGCACACGCGTGTGCAGGGGGGCTGTGGGTGCGCACACACATGTGGGGGGGCTGTGGGTGTGCACACGGATGCGTGCTCGCATGTGTGGGTGCATGTGCACGTGGCCGTGTGCTTGCACACGGGTGTGTGAGCTGGAGGCACGCACAGGCGTGTGTGCGTGGCTGCACATGGCCATGCACGTGTGAACTTGTGCGCACACGTGTGTTCATGTCTGCACACACGTGAGTTCAAGGGGTGCACATACGTGTGAGTGCGTGTTCACACGCCCGTGCGTTTGCACGCACGCGAGGTTGAGGTGTGCACACGCATGTTCATGCAGCCATGCGCGTGCATGTGTTACATCTGTGGTGCGCACACGCGTGTGGGTGCACGTTCACCTGGTCGTGCATTTGCACACAAGTTGCATGTGCACGCGTGTGTTCACGTGGCTGTGCATTTGCACATACACATGAGTGTGCACACATGTGGACGTTGAGTTTGTGTGGTGCCCACATGCTCACGTGTGCAAGAACCCACACATCCACGTGCTCCCGTGTGCGTGTGCTCCTGTGTGCACGTGCACGTGTGTTGCCGGTGTGCGTGCACACTCACATGTGAGTGTTGATGGGGATTCACCTCCCACGTGTGTGCCCTTGCACGGGTGTGTGTGCACTCACGTGTGTGCTGCTGTATGCATGTGGCTTGCACACGCGTGTGCCTCCACCTCCCCGCGTGCTCACCCACGTGTCCCATCGCACACACGTGTGCACAGCAACGCAGGTGCCCGCCACGGCGCAGTGGGGCTGGGGGGTGCACGAGGGCCGCGTGTGCACGAGGGCTGTCCACGGGACCCCACGTGCGCATGGCGGCCGCGCACGAGGGCCGTGTACACACAAGGTCCACGCGGGCCACGGTAGCACAAGGACTGTGCGTGCACAAGACCCACGCGTGCACAAAGTCCCACGCACACACGAGAGCACGCTTGGATGCGCACAAGGGCCGTGAATGCACGAGGACCCACAGGCGCACGAGGAACCGCATGTGCACGAGGACCTGTGTGTATGCGAGGACTCGTGTGCACGAGGACTCAGGTGTGCATGAGGGCTGTGAGCGCACGAGGATCCAGGTGTGCACGTGGGCCATGAATGTGTGAGGACCCACGTGTACGTGAGGGTCGTGAATACACGACGGCCCACACGCACACGAGGACCCAGATGTGCACGAGGGCCGTCAATGCACGATGACCAACCTGTACACAAGAAACCACACGTGCACGAGGGCTGTGCATACACCAGGACCCACCTGTGCACGAGACACTGCAAGTGCACCAAGACCCACACGTACACGAGGACTCATGTGCACACAAGGATCCACCCGTGCACAAGGACTCGTGTCCATGAGGACCCAGGCGTGCACGAGGGCTGTGAACACACGAGGACTCAGGTGTGCACGAGGACCTGTGTGCGCACGAGGGCTGTGAATGCACGAGGACCCGTGTGTGCGCACAAGAACCCTCGTGCGCGCACGAGGACCTGTGAACGCACGAGGCCCCCCCCCTCCCCGTGCACCCCCTTTCTTTGCCCCCGGGGGTGGGGGGCCGGGGGGGGAGGGGCGGGGGGTCCCCGTGGGGGGAGGAGGGGGGGGCCGGGGGTGGGGGGGGGGGAGGGGAGACTCACAGGCTCGGGGGGGCCCCGCGGTCCCGGGGGGGGCGAGGCGGGAGGACCGCGGCCCTGCGGGAGGAGGAGGAGGAGAGAGAGACGTTAGGGGCCCCCCCCCGCCCCCCGGCCGCGGCCCCGCTCCTGGGGCACCTGTGGGAAGAAGCCGCCGGCCCCAGCCCCCCCCCCCCCGCTCCCCCCCCCCCGCCCCCCCCCCGGCCCCCCACCCCTGCACAGAGAGAGAGAGAGAGACATGGGGGGGGGGGGCTTCAACCCTGGCTGCGCCGCCGCTGCCCCCCAAGTGCCCTGGCTGCCCCCCCAACTGTCCTGACTGCGCCCCCGACTGCCCCCCCACTGCCTTAACTGCCCCCCAACTGCCCTGACTGCCCCCCAACTGCCCCAACTGCCCTGACTGCCCCCCAACAGCCCCCCCACTGCCTTAACTGCCCCCCACTGCTCTGACTGCCCAACTGCCTTAACTGCCCCCCAGCTACCCTGACTGCCCCAAGTGTCCCCCCCACTGCCCCCCAACCCCCTGACTGCCCCCCTTGCTGCCCCCCAACTTCCCTAACTGCCCCCCAACTGCCCCTCCAAATGCTCCCCCCCCCCCCCCAGGTATCCTGACTGCCCCCAAAATGTCCTGGCTGCCCCCCAGCTGCCACTGCTGCCCCCAAGTGCCCCCCCCAAAGAGCCCCAGGCCCCCCCCCTCGGCCCGAGCTGCCCCAGGGCCCCCCCGAGCTGCCCCGGCCTGTCCTGCCCCTGGGCTCGGCCGGGGGGATGGGTGAGGGTTTTTTTTTGGGGGGGTGGGGTGGATTTTGGGGTGCCTCTGCAGCGTCTGGGGGTCTCCATGGCTGGTGGGGGGGAGGGTGGAGGGACAAGGGGGGGGTCGCGGGGCTACTGGGTGCCCCCCAGGGCCGCCCCGTCCCCCCTCCCACCAGCCCGCTCCCCGCCCCCCATACTTACGGCGTCGCCCCAGGGGGGCCCCCCCGGCCCCGGAGGGGGGGGGGGGCAGGAAGGGGGGGAAAGCGGGGACAGGGGGGGAGGGGAAGATGTGTCACCCCGGCCTGGCCCCCCCGCCCCCCCCCCAGGCTCTGGGGACACTTTGGGTGGCTCCACGGGTCCTTCAAGGGGACTTGGGAAGTCCCTGGGGGGGTCTAGGGGCACCTTAGGGGGTCCCTGGGGACACTTTGGGGTGTCCCAGTGGGTCTGGGGGTGACCCAAGGGGTCCTGGGGTCCCTCAAGGGGACACTGGGGTCCCTAAAGGGGGGTGCTGGTGGGGGTCCCAGAAGGGTGTGGGGGTCCCCAGAGTCCCTCAAGGGGACATGGGGAGCCCCAAAGAGTGCTGGGGGGGTCCCAGAAGGTTCTGGGGGACCCTGGGGGGGTCTGGGAGGTCCCAGGGCACCCTGGGGAGTCCCTGGGGTCCATTGAGGGAACCAGGAGGGTCCTGGGGGGGTCTGGGGGCACCTCAGAGGGGTCCCAGCGGGTCCTGGGGACCCGCAAGGGGACACTGGGGGGTCCCAGAGGGATCCAGCGGGCCCTGGGGGGACACTAATTATAACTAATTAAAATGGGGGGGCAATTAACCCCCCCGCCCCTCTGCTAACAGGGACCCCCAGCCCGGGGAGAGGGGGAGCGAGGTGGGGGGGGGGGGTGAGGCCGGGAGGGGGGAAACGGGACACAAGGTGGGATTTGGGGGTTCAGGGCAGGATTGGGGGAAACTAGGGGAGGGAGTTGGGTTTGGGGCAAAAGCAGGGGAAATTGGGGGTTCTGTGATGTTGGGGGTGTGGGGGGATGTGGGGGGATTTGGGGGTTCAGGGGGGATTTTGGGGTGTCTGGAATGGGTGTCAGGATCAGGGAAGGGGTTTTGGGGGGCAGAGGAATTTAGGGGGATCAGATGGGAGGATGGGGGGCACAGAGATTTTGGGATGCACACGGGGGGGTTGGGGGTGCAAGGGGGGACATCAGGATGTGGGGAGCAGGGGCGGGGGGATGAGGCTGACAGGTTTTGGGGGGCAGGATCAGGGGGAAGGGGGGCAAGATTTGGGGCAAAAATAGGGGATTTTGGGGTGGAGGACTGGTGGGATGAGGGGGTCAGGATTTAGGGTAAGGATGGGGATTTTGGGGTGCAGTGTCAATAAGATGGGGTTCAGGATTTGGGGCTGGGTTAAGGAAATTTGGGGGTGCAGGATCGATGGGATGGGGGGCCAGATTTGGGGGTGAAGATGGAAGATTTGGGGGCTCGGGATCAGCAGGATTTGGGGCCAGTTTAGGGGATTTTGGGGTGCAGATCAGTAGGGGGTCAGGATATGGGGCCACTTTAGGGGATTTTGGGGTACAGGATTGGTCAGGATTTAGGGGGTTGGGGGATTTTGGGGTGCAGCATCTATAGTACAGGGGAGTCAGGATTTGGGGTGAAAACAGGGGATTTTGGGGTGCAGGACCAGGGGGGAACAGGGCTCGGGGATGCTGGGCCAGGGGGGGTATTGGGGGTGTTTGGGGGGGGTATTGGGGCTCAGAGGGGTCTGGGGGAGTCGAGGGGAGCTCGGGGGTGGGGGTCAGAAGGGTTTTGGGGGGGTTCTGGGGGGTTTTGGGGGGCCGGGCGGTCCCAGGGGCCGGAGCGAAGGGTCATGTTACCTTTTTGTTCCACTTCTACTTTTAGCACCGGAAGAAAAGGCAGGAGGAGAGAGCGGGGGAGGGGAGGGGGGGTGGGGGGGGACAAGGGGGTGCGGGGGGGGATGGGGACACACGGGCGGGGGGAGGGGGGGGGGTGAGAGAGGAGACAAAGAGAAAAGAGATTAAATGGCTTCGGCCCCCCCAGCCCCAGCCCCGCTGCTTGGGGGGGGCCCCGAGGGGGGGCTCGGGGGGGCCCCTGGGGGGGTGACAGCCCCCCCCCCACCTTGGGGACAGCGGGGAGCCCCTGTGCCCCCCCCACCCCTGGCCCCCTGGGGCACCCGGGGTCCCTGCACCCCACTTCTGGGGTCCCTGAGCCCATTTTGGGGGTCCCTGTGCCCTCCCCCCCCCGGGGTTTTGGGTGCCCCCGGGGGGGAAGGACAAATGGACACAGAGCGGGGAGACGACAACACAGAGATGGACAAATGAAAGGATGGACAGACAGACAAAGGATGGGCGAGAGGACGGACAGAGGGATGGTGGAGAGGAGGAATGGATAGACAGAGGGACAGATGAAAGGAAGGATGGACAGACGGATGGGGAATGAAGAGAGAGATGGATAAAAGGATGGGTGGACAGACACTTGGAAGGACGAATGGGAGAACAGGCAGAGGGATGGACAGACAGACACATGGGTAGGTGAAAGGCTGGGTGAGAGGATAGACAGAGGGATGGGAGAAAGGGGAAAGGAGAGGACAGCTAGACGGATGGATAAAAGGAAGGTGAATGGATGGACAGACAGACAAAAGGCTAGACTGAGGGATGGAAAAAGGGCCAAGTAGAAGGAGGGACAGATGGACAGAGAGTCGGACAGCTGGGGGGGAAGAGCCAATGGAGCAAGGGACAGACAGATGGACAAACCCATAGGTGAAAAGACAGAGCGATGGGTGGAGAAGATGGACGGACAGGGGACCAGACATGACAGATGGACAGACAGACAGGGAGCTGGAGGGGGCACAGGGCTCCCCCCCCGCACTCCTGACCCCAACTCTGTTGGGGGGGGGGGGTGTTGGGTCCCCCCCCCCCCCAGGGCCCTCCCCCCGCCCCCCCCCCAGCCCTGGAGGAAGGAAGCGAAGGAGAGAGAGAGACGGCGGCGACGGGGGGCGGGGGGGGGCTCTGCCCCACGGCAGCGATGGGGGGCTCTGCCCCACAGCGGGGCTCTGCCCCACGGCGCAGACCTGCAAAGGAAGATGGCGCCCACACCCCCAACCCCACACCCTGCCCCACACCTCCCCCTGCCCCACAGCCCCCCCCCACTCCGCCCCCCCCCCACTGCCCCCCCCCCCCCCCCAGCCCCACGGCACTGTGGCACACGGCACCGGAGGGGACGGGGTGGCCGGCATGGGGGAGCCGGTGCTGGGCGTGCTCAGGCGTGTACTTGGCGTGTGCTTGGCATGGGGGGCGGGATGGGCCAGCACGCAGCAGGCGTGTGCTTAGCATGTGCACTGGGCATGCTTCATGTGGATTAGTATGTGCCAGGCGTGTGCTTAGCATGCGCTAGGCATGTTCACTGTGTGCCAGCAAGCACATGACACCAGCTGCGCGTGCACAGGCACACGCTTAGCATGTGCTAACATGCCTAGCATGTGTTTGGCATGTACAAATGTGCTGCAGATGTGTGCTTAGCATGTACTGGCATGTACCAGGCATGTGTGTGTACTTAGCATGTCCTTAACGTGTTAGTACCCAACAAATGTGTTTAGCATGTAGAAGTGTGCCCCAGGCACTCAAGTAGTGCGTACTAGTGTGCTTAGCATGTACTGACTTGCACCAGGCATGCGCTTAGCATGCACAGGGCTATGTTTAGTGCATTCCAGCTTGCACTAGGTATGTATTTAGCATGTACAGGCTTGCTTAGCGTGTGTGGGGCTTAATTAGCACACACCAGCTTACACAAGGCGTGCATTTAGCATGTACAGTGTTTAGCATGTACTTAGCGTGTGTGGGTGAGCTTAATGCACACTGGCTTGCACCAGGCATGTATTTAGCATGTATGGTGTGCTTAGCATGTGCTTAGCGTGTGCAAGGCTTGCTTAGCACACCCTGGCTTGCACCAGGCATGTATTTAGCATGTATGGTGTGCTTAGCATGTGCTTAGCGTGTGCAAGGCTTGCTTAGCACACCCTGGCTTGCACCAGGCATGTATTTGGCATGTAGGGGTGTGCTCAGCATGTGCTTAGCGTGCGTGAGCATGCCCAGCGTGTGCTTAGCGTGTGCCAGGTGCCGTCCCCATGTGTCCCAGTGCCACGTGTCCCAGTGCCGGGGGCTCCGGCGCTCTCCCTCTGGCGGCTCCAGCGGCGGCTGCAAAGCAAATGGGGGGTGAGGGGGGGTGGGGTGGGGGTGGGGGTCCCGCGACGGCGCCTGGGGAGAGATGGGACCGACCCCTCCGCAGGGATGGACCCCCCAGGGGGTGACACGGGGGACGGAGCCCCCACATGGGCCCCCTAAGTGGGGGGAGGGGGGGACAGAGCCCCATGGGGGGGCCCTGGGGGTCACAGCCCCCCCAAACCAAGGGGACACAGGGGCCAAACCCCAACTCGGGGGGACACAAGGGGGGGTCTCCACAAATGGGGGGACATGGGGGTCAGGTCCCAATTTTGAGGGACGCGCACAGGGTTTGAGGACCCCAAAGAGGGGGGGCACTGAGGGCCAGACCCCCCAGGTGGGGGGAGGGAGGCTGCACCCCCAAATCTATGGGGGAGGACTCGGCAGCCCCCACATATGGGGGGGGCCACAGGAGTCCCTGGCAGTGCCCCCCCCAACCTCTACCTGGGGGCTCCCGCAATGCCCTGCGGCACAGCTGGGGTGGGGGGTCTTGGCCGTCCCCCCACCTCTAAAAGGCCCATGGGCCTGGGAGGGGGGGGACGACGGGACTTCCTGTTTTGCTCTGTCTGTGGGGGGCCCCCCACCCCCCCCGTTCCATTCCCCTCCCCGGGCTGGGACATACCCCTCCCCCCCCAGGCAAGAACCCAGGCATCCGGGTACCCCCAGGGTTGGGGGGGGGGGCTGTGGCAGGGGCGGGGGGGCACGAGGGAGGTGGCCCTGGGACAGAGCGGGGGGGGCTGGGGGTGCCGTGGGTGCTATGGGGCTGGATGATGTGAGCGATGCGAGTGCTGTGAGTGCTGCAGGTGGTATGGGGTGCTGCGGGGCTGGGTGCCACGAGGCGCCGTGGGGCAGCACTCCCTATAGGGCGCGCAAGGCTCGCTGCACCTCCAGGTACTTGGGGGTGCCGGGGGTGCGGTGGGGCTGGGGACGCCATGGGGCTGGGCGGGGACGCCGTGGGGCAGGACTCACTGTGGGGTGCACAGGCCCACTGCACCTCCAGGTACTTGGGGGTGCCAGGACTGGGGACGCCGTGGGGCGGGGCAGGGGGACACCGTGGGGCAGGACTCACTGTAGGGCACGCAGTCGTACTGCACCTCCAGGTACTTGTAGGTCCCCGGGCAGGGGTCGGGGAAGGCGTCGGAGCCGGCCACCACCACGCACTGCGTCCGGTTGTTGCACCTGCGCGGGGACAGGAGACGTGGGACGCGGCGCTGGGGACATGGGGGACAGCGGGGACACGACACAGGACAGAGGTGGGGACTTGGGCCCAGGGGACATCTCACGTGGCCGGAGGATGTGGGGACACAGGGACGTGGGGGACATGGCAGATGTCCCTGCGGGGGGGGGACAGCCTGTGCCATGGGGACACGGAGATGTCCCTGCATCATCTCCATCGCGTCCCTGTGCCCCCACACCAGCCTGTGTCATTGTGTCGTCCCCACGCTGTCCCCATATTCCTGTACCACCCTGCATCAGCCTGTGTCCCTGTGCCACCCAGCATCCCTGTCGCTGCACTGTCCTGTGTCCCTGTGCCACCCCATGCTGTCACCTGTCCCTGTGCCACCCTGCGCTGTCCCCCTGTCCCCATGCCAACCCCAAGTCCCCATGATGTCCCCAAGTCATCCCCATATCCCCAGTCCCCACACTGCCCCATGGCCCTGTGTCACCCTGCACCTACCTATGTCCCCATGGCCCCACGCCTCCCCCATGTCCCCTTATCATGGTGCTGTCCCATGTCCCCATCCTCCTACGCGTCCCCATGAGTCCCCCACGTCCCCTACATGTCCCCCACACCTCCTACGTGTCCCCTTGTCTCCTACATGTCACCATGTTGCCAGGTCCCCGAGCCTCACCCGTATCCTCATGTCCCCACACCTCCTACGCATCTCTGCACCTCCAACATGTCCCTATGTCCCCTACACATCCCTCCATGTCCCCATGCCTCCAACCTGTCCCCAAGTCCCCATCCTCCTACCTGTCCCCATGTCCCTACACCTCCTACATGTCCTCACGTCCACAGAGTGTCCCCCCCCGCCCCACCTCTGGGCCATGATCTTGAAGGCGTCAGGCAGGTAGCACTGGACGTTCTCCATCTGGAAGGGGTCAGCGTCGCAGATCTTGTCGTCGGTGCGCCCGTAGTTGGCGTTTTCCACCATCACCACGTCGCTGCCCGGGCACCGCAGCTCGATGGGTACCCTCGCACGCCAGCTCCCGCCGCACCAGCCCGAAGGGCAGCCCGGCCCGGCTCAGCCCTGCGGGGGGCACGCCTGGGTCCCTGCACGCCCCACGGCCGCGCCAACGGCCCCCCCAACCCCACCGCTGGGCCCCGGGCGCCTGGGTCGCCCCTACCTCAGACACCTGGGCCCTGCACACCCCACGGTTGCGCCAACGGCCCCCTGGGTCCCCCCTAGCTCACGCGTCTGGGTCCCTGCATGCCCCACGCCCCCCTGCTGCGTCAACGGCCAGCCCCCCCAGGGCTCGGGGTGCCTGGGGCCCCCCCTAACTTGCATGTCTGGGTCCTCTGCGTGTCTGGGTCCCTCCTGCCCCGAATACCTGGGTCCCCCAAGCGCCTGGGTCCTCCCTGGCCTGGACACCTGGGTGCCCCAAGTTCCTGGGTCCCCCAAGCTTTAGGGTCCCCCCTGGCCTGGACACCTAGGTCCCCCCAGTCCCGGACACCTGGGTCCCCTTGTGCCCTGGATGCCTGAGTCCTCTGTGCCCTGGGTCCCCCCAGTCCTGGACACCTGGGTCCTCTTGTGCCCTGGGTCCCCCCAGTGCTGGACACCTGGGTCCCCTGTTTTCCAGGACACCCGAGTTCCCCCTGGTCTGGACACTTGCGTCCCCTTGTGCCCTGGGTCCCCTCAGTCCTGGACACCTGGGTACCCCCAATGCTGGACACCAGGGTCCCCCATTCTCCAGGACACCTGGGTCCCCTCGTGCCCCGGGTCCCCCCAGTCCTGCGCATCTGGGTCCCCCATTCTCCAGGACACCTGGGTCCCCTTGTGCCCTGGATGCCTGGGTCCCCTTATGCCCCAGGTCCCCCCCATCGCGGACACCTGGGTTCCCCCTGTTTCAGGGTCCCTCCTGCCTCAGACACCAAGGTCCCCCACTCTCCAGGATGCCTGGCCCCCCCACCCCTGGGAGAACATCTCCATGCACACGCTTGTGCAAGGCTTCTTCAGCCCACTGTGTACATGCGGGGGGGGGGGGGCAGGTGCGCTGTGCACACCCGTGTGCAGTGCCGCGGGGGGAAGATAGCGGCTCTGGCCCTCGCACGAGCATTGTACGAGCATCGCACACCCCTTGTAGACCCCGGCACGGGCTTTGCACCCCCCTGCACACCTCTTGCATGAGCTTTGCGTGCTGCTTGCTCAAGCCTCATACAAGTTCTGCACGAGCGTTGCAGGCTGCTTGCACAAGCCTTTGTGCCCCTTGCACGGGCCGTGCACAAGCATTGCACAGGCCTCCCAGACCCCTCACACGGGCATCGCACGCCCCTCACACAAGCCCGTGTGCCTCTCACATGGGCATTAAGTTACCCTCGCACAGGCCTCACGCCAGCTTTGCACGCTGCTTGCACGGGCCTTTAGCAGGCCTCGCACAGACGCACGCCCCTCGCACGAGCCTTGCATGAGCCCATGCACCTCTTGTGTGTTGTATAGGCCTCGCACAAGCCTTGTACACCCCTTGCACAAGCCTTACACAAGTCTGTGTGCTTCTTGCTCAGGTATTATATAGGCTTTGCACACCCCTTGCACAAGCTGGCTGGAACGGGCCTTGTGCGAGTCTGTGCACCTCTTGCACGAGCCTTGCACGCCCCTTGCACAAGCCTTACACAAGTCTGCGTGCCTCTCGCCTGGGCATTACATAGACCTTGCACAAGCCTTGCACACCCCTTGCACGAGCCAGCTGGAATGGGCCTTACACCAGTCTTTGCACCTTTTGCAGGCCCAGGGGACCCAGGCATCCTGGCACTTCCCAGGCCCCCCCCCCCCACGAGGGACCCAGGAGTCCGGACGCCCCCCTCCCCCCAGCAGACCCCGGCATCTAGGTGCCCCCCACTCCCACCCAAGAGGACCCAGGTATTTGGGTGCCCCCCCCCCCCCCCGCAATGGGTGCCTACCTTGGGTGGCGGAGGTGACGAGGACAGCGGGTGACGAGGAGGCTGCGCAGGGCAGGGGCAGGGCGGGCCATGGCGGGGGAGGGGGCGCTGCCAGCCCCCCACGGCCTCACCAGGCACCAACCTGCGAGAGAAAAGGGGGGGGGCGTCAAGGGGGGAGGACCTAGACATCCGGGGCTGCCCAGCCCCCCCCGCCCCCCAAACCGTGGGGGAACCCCAGCTTCCGGGGGCTGCAGGGGGGTGGATCAGGATGCCATTGGGGGGTCCCAGCGATTAACGGGGGGATTAAACAACTCTGCCAGATGGGGGGGGGGGGAGGAGGAGGACCCAGGCATCCGGGCCAACCCCCCCCCCCTCCCCGATCCAGACAGTACCCAGGCGTCCGAGCCCCCCCCCCCTTAATCCACGGCTCAGCAGCCCGCGGAGGGGGGGTTAAAGCCGATTACGGCCCAGAGCCCCCCCCAGCTAGAAGAAGGACCCAGGCCTCCAGGAGCCCCCCCGACCCCCCCGCAGGGAACCCAGACGTCCTGGTGTGTGTCCCCCCACCCCCGCCCGCCCCCACCGTGCTCACCCCGTGCGGGGGATGGGGCCGCGGTGCATTGTGGGAAGCTCAGCCCCGGCCGGGCAGCTCCCATCCGGCGCGTTGCCAGGGAGACGGCGGCGCGGTGCATTGTGGGAAACTCACCAGCCGCCCCCCCCACCCGCTTGCGCCCCCCCCCCCCCACCGGCGGGTGATGGGGGAGGCCGCGGGGCATTGTGGGAAGCAACCGGGGGGAGGGGATGGGGGGGCTCCGCACCACCTTCCCAGCATGCCTTGCGCGCCGCCATCGCCCCCCCCGGGGGGACCCAGGCATCCGGGGGGGGGGACCCAGGAGTCCAGGGACCCCCTCCCCATCGCCCCCCCCCCCCGGGGACCCGCCCCAGCCCATGGGGAAACTGAGGCACAAGGTGCCATGGAGGGGGGGGGGGCCGCCCCCCCCGGCCGCCTGGGTCCTTGGCAGGGGCCTCAGCGGGGCGGGGGCACCCCCTACCCCGTGCCTCAGTTTCCCTATGGGGGGGGGCAACCAGACACCCCCCCGAATAATAAGGGGGGGCTGCCCCCCCCAGCAACCCGGATGCCTGGGTCCCCAGCGAGGGGGGGAGGAGCAATTTGGGAGGGGGGGGCGATGCTCCCCAACAACAAGGGGGGGGGCAATCAGAGCACGGTGCCGGCAGTGCCCCCCCCACACACTGCACAGACACCCCCCCCCCTTTTTCATGCCCCCTCCCAGTTTGCACGGCCCCCGCCCTATTCCACAGCCCCCCCCCCAGTTACACGGTGCCCCCCCACTTATTGCACAGACCCCCCCCAATTGCACGGGGACCCCCCACTTATTGCAGACCCCCCCCTTATTGCACAGACCCCCCTGCCGCAATTGCACGGGGCTCCCCGGTTTGCACAGCCCCCCCCCCCCACTGTTTGCACGCCGCCCCCCGCATTGCACGAGCCCCCCCCCCATTTCGCACAAGGGCCGCCCCCCCCCAATTGCACAGACCCACCCCGACAGCATTGCACGACTCCCCGCCGCCATTGCACGGCCCTCCCCGCTTAGCACAGCCCCCCCGGTTTTCAGACACCCCCCCCCATTTTACACAGGGCCCCTCTCACTTCACGCTCCCCCCCCCCCCCGTATTGCACAGTGCCCCCCCAGTTTACGCAGACACCCCCCCCCCATTGCACGGCGCTCCCCCCCATTGCACAGACCCCCCCCCCCCCTCAGTTTGCACAGCACCCCCCCCAGCATTGCACGACCCCCCGATTTGCACAGACACCCCCCCCCCCGCCCCCAATTTCTCCCCGTACCTGCGGGGGCGCGCGGGCCCGGGGGGGCAGCTCCATGCGGCGCGCGGCGCGGGCGGTGCGGGCGGCGCGAGCCCCCCCCCCCCCTCCCCTCCCCTCCGCCCCCCGCCGGCAGCGCCCCCCCGCGGCGCGCGCCCGCCCCGCCCCGCCCGGCCCCGCCCCTCTCTCCCCCTCACCCCCCCCCCCGCCTGTCAGTCACCGCGGGGGCGGCGGGGGAAAAAAAATAAATAAATAATAATTAAAAAAAAAATAAAAGGGGGGGGGTTGAGCGTGAGGAGACGTTAAGGGAGGGGGGGGGAGGGAGCGTGTGAGGGACTGAGAAAGAGCGGGAACGGTCTGAGGTACCGGTAGTGAGGGAGTTTTGTGTGAGGGGCTAAAAAAGGGCGGGAACCGTGTGAGGAACCGCTAACCGGGGGTGAGGGGGGAGCAACAGACACCGTGTGAGGGACCGAAAAAAAGGGCGGGAAGAGTGTGAGGAGCCGGTAACGGGAGAATCTCGTCTGAAGGCTCGGTAATGAGGGGAAAGGGTACCGGTAATGAGAGAGTTTTGTGTGAGGGACCAAAAAAGGCGGGAGGAGTGTGAGGAGCCGGTAAGGGGCGGGGGGGAGGTCGTGTGAGGGACCGGTAATGTAGCGGAAAGTGAGTTAAGGGGCCGGTAACGGGGGGGGAAGACCGTGTGAAGGACCGAAAAAGGGCGGGAATCCTGTGAGGGGCCGGTAATGGGGGGGTGGGGGGCGGATTGTCTGAGCAGGTGATGGCGGCGGGGGATCAGTACCTGGTGGCGGTGGGTCAGGGTCCCGGTGACATCGAGGGGCTGGGGGGGGGGGCTGCCCCCCCCCTCCCCACCCCGAGGGTGCCCGGAGGGATCGGAAGGCGCTGGGGGGGGGGCAGGGCAGAGCAGTTGCCCCCCACACACACCCCAGGTGTAAAACCCGGACTGGATGAGTTCCCGGCACGGACCGGGGGTAAAACCCGGCCTGGGGGGTAAAACCCGGACTGGATGAGTCCTGGGAATGGACTGGGGTGTAAAACCCGGCCTGGATCTCAAAGGGTGGGGGAGCCCGAGGCTCATTAGGCCAATTAATGGGGGGGGGCATTCCCTGCTAATGAGTAATTAAAGGCAGCCAGTGCAGCAGGAGCCCTGCTAATAACTGTAATTAGCACTAGTGCTACTTAGCATATGTTAATGAGCTGGGGTAATTAAGCAGCAGGCTGATGATGAGCTCATTAATTGAAGAGGGGGTAGAATTAATTACAGGGCTCGTTAAGGCACAGGGGATAGAGCCCTGCTGATGAGCTTGGCTTAATTAAGGGAGGGGCAGGTTAATTAACCGGGCTTGGGGTGTGCCTCGGGGGGTGGCGGCCCTAGTGCAAGGGCAGAGCACGAGGCTGCGTGTGCAAGGCCCGCCCCCCCCGTGCAAGGGCCCCCGCGCATGCGCAGGGCGCCGCCTGCGCACGAGGCGGCGCGTGCCCGGAGCCCGCCGCGAGGCCGCGGCGCTCCCGCAGGGCGCATGCGCGCCGGGACTCAGGCGCAGGTGGGTGGGACCGCTCTTTTCGTCCCGCCCCCTCGCCTTTCCCATTGGCGGGGGTTAAAGGAGGTGTGGGGCGGGGCTTGGGCCGTGCGGGCCGGAACCGGGGCTGGGGAGCCCCGCCCACTTCCGGGGCCGGTTCCCGGATGGGGAGGTGCGCCCGTGCGGTGAGGTCCGGGCCTACCCCCCGGGGCTACCGGAAACCCCCCGGAAGTGATAGACACCCCCCCCCCCCCGGGCTACCAGGAACCCCAGTGGGGCTTCCGATCTCCCAGCCCGGTTGACGGCCCCTCCTCGGGACTACCAAGGCCCTCCCCCGGATGGCAGCCCCTTCACCGGGGCTACCGGGACCCTCTCACGGGATTACCGGGCCCCGCTGGAGCTACCGCCTCCCCCCCCCCCCGGGACTACGGCCCCTGCCTCGCCTGGTCCCGCCCCCCTGCCAATCTCTCCTCAAGCTCCTCCCACCGCATGTCAATCTTCTGCTCCCGCCCACCTCGCCGCTTGACCACGCCCCATCCTCCTGGCCTCGCCTACAGCCCCGCTTGTTCCCGCCCCTCGCGGCCGAAGCCCCGCCCCCTCCGCAGCCCCCGGGTTCTATTTTTATCCGGGCACAGCCAATGGACGGCGGGCGGGGGCGGGCCGAGCGCCGGAGGGACGGCTTCCCCGACCAATGGAGGGGCGGTGCCGCAGCGGCGGCCGGGCCCAATGGCGGTGTCGGGGGCGGGCGGCAGGGCCGTGATGTCCAATGGGACGGCGGCGACTGAACGGCGAGACCAATGGGTGGCGAGGGGCGGGGCGGGGCGGGCCGCCGGGAGCGGGCGGCCGGGCCGGGCCGGGCCGAGCGCGGAGCCGACGGGGCCCGACATGGGCAACGCCGCCGCCGCCAAGAAGGGCGGGGAGCTGGAGAGCGGTGAGCGGCCGGGACGGGGACCGGGGGGGAGCCGGGTCCAGGCCCGGCTGGGGCGAGCGGAACCGGGTGGGGGAGCCGGGACCGGGCTCCGCTGAGGCTGAACCGGGCTGGGGCGGGAGGGGGGGACGGGGGACTCGGGCCGGGACTGAGGATGGGGGAACAGGCTCCGGGGGGGGGGGGGCTGGGCCAACCGGGGAGGGGGCGCCGGATCAGCTGGGGGGGGCTCACGCCGGGCAAAGGGGGGGGGGGGTCTGCATGGGGGGCACCGGGGCCTTTTGACCCGGGTGGGGGGCAGAGGGGTCTCCGGGGGGTGGGGGGGAAGGGGCGGCCTGTCCCGTGTCCCGTCGTCCCCCCCCCGCCGCGGAATGGGGTGGAGGATCCCGGGGGTGTCTCCCCCCTCCCCAGAGCGGGGAGCGTGGGGGGGAGCGCGGGGGTGGGGCTTGAGGGAAGGGGCGGGGCCTGTGCGGTCGCCGTGGGAACAGGGGCAGGCCCTAGGGACAGGGGCAGGGCACGTGGGGTTGCCATTGGGGCAGGGGCGGGGCCTGGAGGAAGGGGCGGGGGCTGCGCAGGGTTGCAGTGGGGACAGGGCAGGGCCGGGGGGAAAGGGGCGGGGCCCTGGGAGTTGCCATGGGGACAGGAGAGGTGCCTCGGGAAAGGGGCGGGGTTTAGGGGAAAAGGGTGGGACCAGCTGGGCGTTACCATGGGGATTGGGGCGGGGTCTGTGGGGAAGGGGCGGGGCTTTGGCAGGTGCGGAGCTGGAGGGTCCCCTGGGTCCTGGGGGGGGGGGGGTGGTGGTGGTGCAGGGCCCAGACGCCTGGGTTCCCCCGGGGGGGGGGCAGATGGGGTGTGGCCGGTGCAGGCCCGCCCCCCCTATTTCCCCGGGGGCTCCGTGAACAATAGCTGTGGGGACGCAGGCGGTACCGGGGGACACGG